>PVIH01004112.1:125048-146765 GCA_004025045.1 Sigmodon hispidus
TTTTTTTTTTTTTTTTTTTTTTTTTTTTTTTTTTTTTTTTTTTTTTTTTTTTTTTTTTTTTTTTTTTTTTTTTTTTTTTTTTTTTTTTTTTTTTTTTTGAGACAAATCTTCCACTGTAGCCAGGACTAGACTGGAACTCAGCAGATCAGAGTCGAGGCTGGCCTTCAACAATCAGAATTCTCTCTGTCCCTGTCTCTGGATTGGTGGACAACAGGTGTGAGCCACCACACCCAGTTCCCTGTTGAGTTCCTATCAAGTTCAGCACTGTTTTAATACCCTTAAATACTTTCAGAGTTGAGAGGATTTATCTTGGAGTTAATGCTTCAGTTCACATTACATTATGAATGCTGGTCTCATTTTATGTATATATTCAGCAGGAATGTTTAAAATTCCTTGTTAAGTCTTAAGGCCAAAAGGGTGTATTAGTTTCCAAAAGTTTCAGGTGCAAAGACTGTTTGGAACCCTGGTCAGTCTTTGTGAAAATGTGTTTAGTGACCAAAACCTGAAGAGCTTAATTTGCTTCTGAGAGCACATGCTGTGGTCGGAGGTAAACCTGAGAAGTAATTGTCAGAACACAGCAGTTTGGCTGGGGACATGGTTCCCTTGGTGGAGTGCTTGCCTAGCGTGTTTGAGCCTGTGGTGCATACCTGCAATCTCAGCATTTGGGAGGTAAAATAGAAGGTCAAGACTATATGATGAGTTCAAAGCTAGCCTATGTGCCACCGAACCTTGTCTCAAAAAACAAAACCAAACATCTAAGAATGCCACAGGTTAGAATTACAGGCACATACCATCAAGCCTGGCTTTTTATGGTTGTTGTGGATGCAAAACAAACTTCATGCTCTCACATCATTCACCTTACACTAAGCATCTTCCCCTCCCTCAGGGCTGAATTCTCAGTGGAACTTAATGCTGATTTTGGGCATATCTCTTAATTTCTTTGGACCTATATTCCCTGTAAAGTTGGTAGACAAGAGGAAGGATTGAATTGGATGATAGCAAAACTGTCTCTGTGACATGTGTTTATCCTTAGAACTGTACCTTCAATTTGGGAGGGAAATTTGAAAATAGTTTATGACACAAGGATTCACATATCTGCCTCTGTTTTATTTTATTTGATACAAGGCTTCCCTACATAGCCTGGCCAGCCTAGAACTTGCTAGGTAGACCAAGCTGGCCTGGACTTGCAACAGTCCTCCAAGTCTTTGCCTTCCAAGTGCTGGCATTATGCCAGTATACCCTGATAGAACATCAATTTGGTTTTCTTTTAAAGATTATTTTTTATTTTTAAATGTCTCTGTGTGGCTAAGATGCACCCGTAATTGCAGACGCCTACAAAGTCTAGAAAAGGATGTCAGATTCCCATGGAGCTGGAATTCCGGGTGAATATGAGCCACTCTCTGGGAGTGCTGGAGACCAAACTCAGATCTCCTGAAAGAGCAACAAGTGCTTTTAACCAGAGCCACCTTTCCAGTCCCAGTACATCATCTTCTTGATCTCATTCACTAAACTGATTTAAAAAAAAAAAAACTTTATAAGTAAAAATCAAGAAGCATAAACTGAATATAGAGAAATAGTGGTCTGTCTTGAGCATAATCATTCAAATAAATAACTCTTCTGGCTGTTGTTTTTTTCCCTTAGACATAATGTCAAGTAGAGATGGCCAGCAATCACAGGCTTTTTCCAAACCCACTTTTACTGAGGAACAGGCCGCTGCACTGGTAGAATCGGTATTTGGGTTCCAAGTTTCTAAGATCCAGCCCCTCCCTAGCTATGATGACCAAAACTTCCATGTTCACATCTCAAGAAGCAAAGATGCTACCAATGACCCCGTTGAATATGTCCTCAAGATAAGCAACACGGAGTCTAGTAAAACTCCAGATCTGATTGAGTTGCAGAACCACATCATCATGTTTCTGAGAGCAGCTGGATTTCCAACAGCCTCTGTGTGCCGAACTAAAGGGGACAACATGACCTCTCTCATGTCCATTGGTAAGACATCCCCTGTACAGTCATGTTACTGCATTCCAGCCACTGGTTAGCGTGGTGTCAAAAACAAGTTCATAATTCCAAGTACAGATATAGTTTGGAAATGGTTTGAGTTGAGGCCTAGTATAAAATTGAATTTTCTCTCTATAAATGTCCTGATAAATAGTAACGAAGGGGTCTGTGAAATTCAAGAGAACTCTTTCTGTTCTTACTTAACACAAAAAGATTATGTTGCTAGGGATGGAACCCAAGCTCTTGCACATGCTGGGCAAGTGTTCGACAAAGTCACTCCTCCGGGCTCACTAGACGGGCCGGATACGCTGGTGCTGTGGTGCAGTAGAAGGAGCACCAAACATTTTAACCCTGTTATCATTACTGTGTATGTCACCTCAGGGGTAACACTTGAATGCAAGGCTGCAGGTTCTCAACTCTTTCCCTTTAAAGAGTGCCCTGAGATGTGCCTAATTTAGCAAGCAGCTGCCTGAGATCAGTTTCTCGGAGTCTTGTTTTTAAAGTGTGAGGTCTCCACTATCTTCTTTTCTCTTGTTTATAATTTTTTTTAAACTTTATTTATTTATTTATTTGCCTTGGTGTTTGCCTGGAACTGGAACTACAGACAGTTGTTAGCTGCCATGTGGGTGCTGGGAATTGAACCCGGGTCCTCTGGAAGAGCAGCCGGTGCTCTTAACCGCTGAGCCATCTCTCCAGCCCCATAATTTTTAAATTTTGTATTGCTCCAAACAATCCATTCCAGTCTCCAAGGAATAGATAGCAGAGCTGTATTACAGATATAAAATGCATTTTAATCTGCCACAAAGAAACTTGTGATTTATGGAACATTCCTTTTTATGCTTTGTTTTTCTCATTGCAAGTGTATATAGAAGTGTGGGTTTAAGGAAGTCACTTGCCTGGTAAGCAGATGTGCACAGTAGGAAGTGCATTTGAAATGTGTGAATGTTCGGTCCTTCTGGTTGCTGTTGAACCCCTCCACTCTGCCTCACAAAACATTGCAGAGCAGTTTGTGCATTTTCCTTCTTACCTTGACATTCCTTTTCCTTTCAATAGTAATTCTAAAGAAACTAAAGCTCTTACTGTTTTTTCAAGAATGATTGACAGGATGTGTCATTCCTTCAATCTAGATAGTGGCTCTGAAATCAAAAGCTACTTGGTGAGAATGCTCACTTACCTCCCAGGGAGACCCATAGCTGAGGTTGCCATCAGCCACCAGCAATTGTATGAAGTAGGAAGGCTAGCTGCCCAGTTGGATAAAACATTGGAGGTAAGATTTGGGGTCTTATTTTGTTTGTAAGGAATTTTTGTTTATGTATTTTTTTTTTTTTTTTTTTTTTTGTGCTTTGAGATAGAATCTTACTGGGTAGCCCTGGCTGGGCTGGAACTCACTATATAGACCAAGCTGACCACAGAGATCCTCCTGCATCTATCTTGAAAGAGCTGGGATTAAAGGATTAAAGATATGTACCACCATGTCTGCCTAGCAATGAAATTCTTAAGAACAATATGCTTTTTAAAATTCATTTTCTTTGACACATGTCTCATACTGCACAGGGTGTCCTCAAGCTCACTGTGCAACCCAAGATAACCTTGAACTTTGACCCTCCTTCACCTATCTCCTGAGTACTAGAATTATAGGCATGTACTACCACACCTAGTTTATATGGTCCTGGGAATTGAGCTTCAGGCAAACTGGATGAGCACTCTCCCAATTGTGATGCATCCCCAGCATATTTACTTATCTCTTATTCTTGATGGTACCTTTGACATACCAGAATACTTAATTGTTCAAAAGTAACTCCAATCTCTAATTCTAAAGTTAGGAGTGCAGTGGTCAGAAAGAAAAGGAGGAAGGAGGGTGTTCCAGGTGAGGCCAGAGCACACGTGAAGACAATGAAGCACCATATCCTGGGGCCTCTGAGTTATTCTCTGCGGCTTCGATATCTAAGGGGCATAAATGAGGCAGACAAGAGATAAGAATGAAAATGTGAGGTGGAGTCAGGTGGTAAGGTACACAGTCTGAGAGGGGAAGGAGTCAGTGTGTCCTTCAAATTCGGCCTTGGTCTTCAACTCACTGAGCATTCTGGACTCTTCCTGGGTCTTCCCTCTGCTCTGTCAAGGTGGTGAGTGGAGAAAACTCATTTTACTTGTCCTTCTTTGTTACTTAGTTACTTAGTGCCAGTGATTTAAATTTTATTTAGTGTTTTAACTTTTATAACTGGGCAAACTAAGTTTGTTACTCCTTTTGGCCAGAATGTCAAGGCCATGTGACCGTCTACACAGTATTAATTTACCCTCCTATCTCAAAATAGAAATAACTCATTTATTTTATGGTTAAGCAAAAACTCCTTAGTGACTCATTGTTCAAGAAAAACCAGTAAAAATACAAAGAAAAATAAAAAATTATCCGTAATTCCAGTCTCTGGAGTTGATGTTTAATAAATTTTTATGAACTTTTTCTTTTTTTTTTTTAAAAAAAAAACTTTATTTATTTATTTATTTGCCTTGGTGTTTGCCTGGAACTGGAACTACAGACAGTTGTGAGCTGCCATGTGGGTGCTGGGAATTGAACCCGGGTCCTCTGGAAGAGCAGCTGGTGCTCTTAACCGCTGAGCCATCTCTCCAGCCCCTTTATGAACTTTTTCAACTGTACTCTTTATTCAACAAAAATTGTGTTGCACAAAGCTTTGAGTGGCAAATATATTAAGCATTTCAGTCAGAACACTTTCAATTAAGTTTAAGCAAATCCATTCGTGGTTGTTAATTAGAATGTACGTTTACAAGGCTACAAAGACGATTCCATTGGCACAGACACAAAGATGTGAATTAGGATCCCAACACCAACGTGAAAGAATGGGAGTGTGTCTCCCAGTACCGGGAGGTAGAGACAGGAGGCCCTGGGGCTCTCTGGCCAGCCAGTCTAACCAAACTGGGAAGTTCTTGGGGTCAGCTAGAGACCTCTTTCAAAATATAGATGGAAGGTCTGGCAAATGGCTAAGTAGGGTAGATACTTGCCACCAGGCTTGAGACCCATGTTCTGGAAGCAAAGAATTGACTCCTTGAAAGTGTCCTCTGGGGGCTGGAGAGATGGCTCAGCGGTTAAGAGCACCAGCTGCTCTTCCAGAGGACCCGGGTTCAATTCCCAGCACCCACATGGCAGCTCACAACTGTCTGTAGTTCCAGTTCCAGGCAAACACCAAGGCAAATAAATAAATAAATAAATAAATAAATAAAGTTTTAAAAAAAAAAAAAAAGAAAGTGTCCTCTAACTACCACGCTCAGCCACAACACACATTAAAATCACACAGTTTTTTATGTGTGTGTGTGTGTGTGTGTGCAGCGTGTACATCCATATACACATGTCCACACACATACACATGTAAATAAATAATTCTATAAACTAAAATAAAATGAAAAGCAATGAAGGAAAATGCTCAGTGTGGACCCCTGGCCTCCAGGTATACAGATGCACGCATGTACACACACACACACACTACATACACACAAATGTACATACACACATGTACATGTGTACACACACAGGTACATAAGCACATGTTCATACACACAGGTACATACACACAGGTACATACACACATGTATACACACACGTGTATACACAATATCCACTTTAATATCAATATACTTGGAATTCAAGTAGCTATTTTACTTTTATTTGCTTATGACAGGGTCCTTTTGGAAAAGATTTATTATTCATGTGTATGAGTGTTTTGCCTGCATCTGTTCAGTGTACTGCATGTGCCAGTTGCCCCAGGAGGCCAGAAGAGGGTGCTAGATCCCCTGGAACTGTTATGGATGGCTGTGAACCTGCATGTGGCTGCTGGGAACGAAACTTCAGTCTTGTGCATGAGCAATAAATGCTCTTAACGACTAAGCCATCTCTTGAGCCCTGTGACCAGGTCTTACTATACATCCCTGGATGACCTGGAACTCACTATGTAGACTCTTAAACTTATAGTAACCCTCCTTCTGTGCCTCCTGAGTGTTGGGTTATATGTGTAGGCTGCCATGCCTGGTTTATGTGTATTTTTAGAAGATTTTTCTCCATATGCTAATTTTATTCAGAAAAACCTTTGTAGTGATTACAATGTCATGTATTATATCTATAGTATCTTTGAAATATCTCCCACATATGCTGTTTCAATAAGTGTCTCTTACATTTTTCTCCTTTATCATTTCAAAATAAAAGTGTTGTAATATAATAAAGGTATACAATGTGTTACAAGATAATATACATATTCTGTCAAGCAGCTGCTCCAATGCACTGACTGAGCCATTTCCCCAGCCTCAGGATGGTTGAGTTTTTCCTATGCAACTCTTAGATTGATATAATCTCATCTGCCTATTCTTGCTCTGAATATGATAGGCAAGAAGCCATTGGCAAAGACACTGTCAAGGAGTTTTATGATGTCAAATCTTGGCATTTGTATCTTTTGTCTATCTGCTCTTGTTTTTTGTTTTTTTGTTTTTTTGGCATAAGGTACATTCCCATCCCAGTGTTTTTCATGTTGAAATCCCATTTTCCTTCTTTCGGTGACACTCACTGAACTCCTGTGTTTCATCCCTTCTCTCCTTCGTACTCAGCAAAATTGCTTACTGAGGACACAGCAGTCTTGGTATTCGTATTGTTAGATCATTCATGTTAATCTTAAACATTAACTACTTTGCTCATTTATCTCCAGAAGCTGTAAATAGTTTACCTTTTACTAAATATTTGCTACAATGTAAACTTTGGACTACACACTCCCTCTTTTGTTTTTAACCTGGTTCTTAGGACTAACTACAATGAACTACCAGGAAGCACTAGTTAGCAATCCCTGTCTATGGGCCTGGCACAGTGACAAAGGCTTCTAATTCTAGCACATTTGGGAGCTGAGGGCAGGAGGATTAGGAATTCAAAGTCAGCCTTGTATACATAGAGTTCAAGGCTAGAGTGGGCTATGAACCCTGTCTCAAAAAACTTAAAACAAGGGGCAGGACAGATGGCTCAGTGGTTAAGAAGTGCTCTTCCAGAGGACCCGGGTCCAATTCCCAGCACCCACGTGGCAGCTCACAACTGTCTGTAACTCCAGCTTCAAGACAAAACAACACTGTGCATAAAATAAAAATAAATAAATAAATCTTATAAAGAAAAAAAACTTAAGGGGCTGGAGAGATGACTCAGTGGTTAAGAGTACCGTCTGCTCTTCCAGAGTACCCGGGTTCAATTCCCAGCACCCACATGACAGTTCACAACTGTCTGTAGTTCCAGTTCCAGGCAAACACCAAGGCAAATAGTTAAATAAATAAATAAAGGTTTAAAAAAAATAAAAATAAAAGGAAAACTTTAAAAAAAAAAACTTAAAACAAATTTCTGTCTTCACCACAATAAGGGTCAAGGTGAGACTATGCTCCTGAAACTATAAGGTCTTGATCAAATAAAAAGAGACTTACTGTTTTGTGGATTTTTAAAGAAAGAGAGAGATTGATCTTGAAGGAAAGACCCTCTTACCTCAGCCTTCTAAGGGCTGGATATTCAGATACGTGTCACTTCATTCAGCTTGCTTTATGGGTTACCATAAATAAGGCAGGACAGTTGCTATATGAGAGAAGCCATCTGCCTCCTGTAAGCATCTTTTGAGGGGAGAGTGTGGAAAAAGAAAGATTTGCCCATAGAGATATAGGGTGTCAAGAGGCTGTTTCTTGCTTTTAAATTATTATTTAGGGCTAGAGAAATGGCTCAGGGGTTAGGAGCACTGCCTGCTCTTGCAGAGGTCCTGAGTTCAATTCCCAGCATCCACATGGCAGCTAACAACTGTTCGTAGGCCCTGTTCACACCAATTCACATAAAATAAAGTTAAATAATTTTTTTTAAATTTATTTATTTACATCCCATCCCTCCTTTTTTTTTTTTTTTTTTTTTTTTTTTTTTTTTTTTTTTTTTTTTTTTTTTTTTTTTTTTTTTTTTTTTTTTTTTTTTTTTTTTTTTTTTTTTTTTTTTTTTTTTTTTTTTTTTTTTTTTTTTTTTTTTTTTTTTGAGGCAGGCCCAGCCAAGGATGATTTTGAACTTCTGACTTGCCAATATCCACCTCTCAAGTTCTGGGCTTATAGGCATATGCTGCCCTGCCAGATTTTATCACTGGGATCAAGGGCAGGACACTGCTCCTGCTAAGCAAGAACTCTCCTGCCTTAGTTACATCCCATTCTGTTTCTTGCTTTTCATTTAGGAATTCCATCATCCAAAGTTAAATCTTCTCCGTCGGGAGAACTTTATCTGGAATCTGAAAAATGTTCCTCTTCTAGAGAAGTACATGGGTGCCCTGAGCCAGAATCGAAACCGGGAGATTGTTGAACAGGTCATTAAACTGTTCAAGGAAGAAGTGATGGCCAAATTGAGTAACTTTCGAGAATGTGAGTATTTTCCCAAAGTATGTACTTTTTCTCAACCTTTAAATTGGCAGATTCCATACTGTCAGGAAAACATGGCACAACTTATATTTATCACTTAAGATGTTCTTGTTTGTTCCTGTTATTTTTACAAGAATTGTATCTTTACTATTCTTAAAATTGCTATATTTGCTGTTTGCTTTTGTTGTTGTTGGGACTGTGTAGACCTGGCTAGTTTGGAACTCACAGAAACCCTCCTGCATCAATTTTCTTATATTCAACTTGACCAAATAATGCCAGTTTCCGAAAGAGGTATGAATTCATATTGCTCTTATCAGGGTGTAGACATTCTCACTGAACTATCACCGTGACTTGTGACACTTGGTTTTTTTCTATTTTATTTTCATATTCTAGTTTCTCGTTGTAGTTTTAAAATACATTTCTCCATTTAGTTGGCCACTTATATGTATATATCTTCTTGTGATGTGCCTATTCAAGTCTTTTGCCTATTTTCTGTTGGTATTTTTTTGTCTCACTGATTGGTTGATGAAAATTCTAAACATACTCCAGATGAATCTTTTGTGACTAGCAGTTATATGTGTACAAATGTTTCTCATATTCTGTGGCCAATTTTAATGGTTCCAAATACTTTAATCTTGGTGGAATATAATGATAAAATTTATTTCTCAAACTTATAGAAGTAGCATATTTTATCATCCTACATTTTATATTTTTTTGCTGCTTTTTACCTGATATCTGTAATCTGTCTGGGTTTTTCCATACAATATGAATTTGTCTTATAGGTAATAATTTTTCTCACAGTGTGAATTCTTTTGTTTTGTACATTTTTTCTGTTTTGTAATACCACCTCTATTATGAGTCAAATATGATTTGGGTTATTTTATTCTTCTGGTCCTACTGTCTTTCTCTACACCCATACAGTAAGTACCAGTTTAGTTGATATCTCTGTTCTGTTCTTCCTGACCCCCCTCTCCCTCCAAATACTCCACTTCTGCTTCCATGAAACATATGTCTTTCCCTTCCTTAAGATCTCCTCTTCCCTCTCTTGGGATACTTTCTAGGTTCATACCCTACAACACACACACACACACACACACACACACACACACACACACACACACCACTCTAAACCTAGAGACACTACATATGAGAGAGAAAACATACAGTATTGTCTTTCTGAGTCTGGTTTACTTCACTTTGCATCCATTTCCTAGCAAGTATCATGCTTACATTTTTATTTATGAAAAAATAAAATTCAATTATGCATATGTACCACATTTTCTTTATTTATCTGTTAATGGATATCTAGGGTGGCCCCATTTTCTAGCTATTGTGAATAGTTCAGCAATAAGCATGAAATATACCTTTGTAACTTCTACTTTGAAGTAGCAATCATTTATATTCACATGTCAATAACCAAGAAAAATCACATGCCACACCTCCTCTTAAAAAAATAAAGAGTATATATAATCCAGTGTATTCCTAGATAGGAGAACTTGTGAGTACCCTAAATATTACTACACAATATTAATTTCTTGAACTTTAGTTTTTGAATGTAATAGAAATATCTTCCCATCTTATTCTTTTATCTGAGTCTTAACTGCCAAGTGTGGAGGCAGAGGCAGGTGGATCTCTGAGTTCAAATCCAGCTTGGTCTACAGAGCTAGTTCCAGGACTGCCAGAGCTACACAGAGAAAACCTCTACATGGTACTAAACTAGGCCTTCTGATTGTGGATGACAATCAAATAGCATGGCAGTTTATGGGGCCTTTGGCAGTGGGACTAGAATTTATTCCTGGTACATGAACTGGCTTCTTTGAGCCCATTTCCTATGGAGGGATGCCTTGCTCAGCCTTGATGATGGAGGCAGAGGCTTGGTCCTACCTCAACTCTATATGCCAGACTGCATTGACTCACCCTGAGAGTCCTTACCCTCTCTGAGAAATGGATGGGGGGATGAGGTGGAGATGACTGTGAAGAGAGGAGGGAGGGGGAACAGTGGCGAGTATGTTAAAATAATAAAAGAAAAAAAAATACAACAAGAATATTAATAATTTTCCCTTTGTATTTCCATGTCAGTTTTAGAATCAGCAAGCCTTATATTTAAAAAGAGAGTCTATTGATACTTTGGATTTTGATTGCTTTGTAGTTAAATTTGAAGAAAATAGTTATTACAGTATATTTGCATTTATAAAACTAGTCTGATCTATGAACAAAGTCAGTGTTTCCACTTACATATACCCATAGGAGATCTTTACCCCTAAGACGTAGATAGACAAGTCAACACATAGTCATTGAGTTTTGTAAATGTCCCTAACAAAAAATTACACATTAAACATTTTAAAATTTTACTATTTACTTTGGGATGTACATATGTAACAACTGAAGGGGTTTGTTCTCTCCTCTGCTTTGTGGGTCCTGGGTTGAACTCAGCCTGTCAGGCACAGCACCAAGGGACTTTACCCATTGAGCCAACTCACTGGCAGTGCATGTTTTGACAATGCCATAGATCAGTCACAGGACTTTGCACATGCTGAATAAGTACTCTGCCACTCATGTATCTCAGGCCTATGCTACTGTACTCTTTTCCTCATTTAATATATTTGACTTAATATTTTATTACATGTTCCATTTGTTGTTTTTTGGTGATATTTTAAAGTGATACTTTATTGCATCCATGAGGGGGTTTCTGCAGGTGTTTGTCAGGAAAACGACCCATGAAGAGGTGAGAGAATGAAAACTCAGTTCAGATTGACTTTCTCAACCTGGATCAAACCCAAGAGAGTCTGATGCCAGGCAGCTTATTGGCAGTATAATTTGGAAAAAAAACAAATTTCCTGGTTTAATTCTATCCCTAGTGACAGGCAGCATAATTACATCAAAACTCAATTCAGGGTACATGTCATTTCTTCCAAGAACATGGTTTCTAGAGATGGGCTACCTGTACTGGTCTCAGTCATATGATAGCATAAAGATCATTTGAGCTATTAGCTGCCTCTGGTCCTGACTGGGAGCTTGGGGGAGCCCCTGTATATACAGATAATATAAGGCTCATTTAGACTATTAAGTATCACTGGCCCTGGTTGGGGAGCTCAGGTGTTGGGTGGACTGGCTGTAAGGCTCACTTAGATTACTAACCTCCCCCAATCCTGCTTGTAGGAGCTTAATATGGCCTGGTCCAACAGATAACACAGACCACAGACCACCAGGCATTTCTAGCTTTCTGGATATAAGAACAGGATTTATATCTTTTCCACTGGAAAAACAATTGTGTGTGTGTGTGTGTGTGTGTGTGTGTGTGTAACATCCCTGGTTTCTCTGGAGATATATGAGCACAAGGATCTTCATGCTGTGCTCACAACACATCCATGCAGTTTATTTAAAATTTTTTTGTGTGTGTGAGTTCCCATGGAGGCCATAAAAGAGTATTAGATCCCGTGTAGTTAGAATAGGTGCCCCATATGGATGCTAGGAACCAAACACAGGCCCCGTGGAAGAACAGGAACTGCTTTTTATCTATCTCTCACCATCAAACACATCATCTAGGTAATTTATCTCAAGATGCTTCAGAATTGTTCTTTTTCCTTAGTATAGTTTTCTGTATAGAGCAGCCTAGCCTTGACCCACATCCCTTTTGATTCTGCCTACCAAACTCAGGTTACAAGTATGTACAACCAGGCCAGATGAAACAGCCCTTGTGTTTGCATATCTACCAAAGGAAATACTTTCAGTATTGATTTTTTTATTTTTTTGTGCATGTGTGTGTGTGTGTGTGTGTGTGTGTTCGAACATGTACATGCCGAGGTGTGTCACATGAAGTCATAGGACAGCTTTTGAGAGTGGTCTGTCCTTCCACTGGTGAATCCTGGGGGGAAGGTGGGATAGCAGTATCCCATAGTAAGCCCTTTTACCCAGTGAGCCTTCTTACCAGTTCTTAGTGTTTAACTAAGAAGCCAGGCATGAGGTGCACACCTTTAACCCAGAACTGGGGAGGCGCAGGAAGGAGGGTTTCTGTGAGTTTGAGGCCAGCCTGGTGTATGTACATAACGAGTTCCAGGACAACCAGGGCTATATAAAGACTCTGTCTCAAAACCCCATTAACTGTGATGTTGCATTAGCTTGCTGTTATTGTTAACATCTCTTATATGGTTAAGGAAGCTTTCCTGTATTCCTAATCCATGAAGAATTCATATAAAGAAGCTTGCTTATTTCTCCTTACATCTGTAAGTATATCAAATTATATTGGCTGTATCTAACATTAAACCAATGTCATGTTGCATTCCTAATTTAAACCCAATGTGCTCATTGTATTGTTTTCATTTCTCTCTTTATTATGTATCATCTTTTTCAGTTTGTTAGTATCTTATTATGGCTTACATCTGCATTCCTAAGAAACATTTCCTTACAGTTTTCCCTTTAAAATATCCTTGTGTGAGCTTAGACTCAAAATTATTTAGGGAATTTTTTTCTATCTTAGTGATTAGTGGGGCTGGCAAAATGGCTCAGCTATTAAGAGCACTCACTGCTCTGCCAGAGGACTGGAGGTCAGTGTGATCCAATGCCCTCTTCTGGCCTGTGCGTTCACTACACAACGTGGCACACACACACACTCACTCAAGTACAAATTTACAAAATAAATATATATATATTTAGAAGTATGACTTTTTTGTACTGTTTGAAGTAATTTTCCATGGAGTCAGTTTAGTACTGTATTTTTCTTTAGGAAAATATTAAAATTAGCAAATGGAGCATAAGAGCTACCTGTAATCCCAGCACTGGGAGGTGTAGACAGAGGATAAGGAGTTTGGGTTTACCTTCAGCTACATAATGACTTTAAGACCAGCTTAGCTATAAATGAGTTCCTGTTTCAAACAGAAAGCCCCAGAAATTATTAAAATTAGCAATTTGATTTTTAAAATACATACTTTAAATTTTTGCCATATTTAATGAGTTTTATTTTTATAGAAATCTAATTCATCTAAAATTTTATACTTATAACTATATTTTTAGCATACCTCTTAAAAATTGTTTTTATCATTTATTATTGCTGACTTTTTGAGATTTTATTTATTTTTACTTTATATGTATGAATGTTTTGCTTACATGTATGTGTACTACATACATGTAGTACCTAAGGGAACCAGAAGAGGATCCTCTGGAGCTGGAGTTACAGCCAGTTGGGAGCCACCATGTGGTGCTGAGACTGGAGCTTGGGTCCCCTGGAAGAGCAGCCAGTGCCCTTGACCCCTGAGCCATCTTTCTAGCCATGTTTACTTATTCTTCTAATACTTGTCAGGTCTTCAGTGACATCTGTCCTTCTGCTCTGAATGCAGATTACTAGGACTTCTTCTTATATTTTCCCTGTAGTTCTTGCCACAGATCCATCCTTTGGGGAAGGGCATTTTTAAGGTCCTCTTTATTGCATCTTTGTAGTAAGAAGTTTCCGGCCAGGCCTACCCCTGAGGTCTGGACCCACAGTCTCACAGCCACTTAGTCCCAAATAATCACACAAAGGCTTATATTGATTATAAGCAGTTTGGCCTGTGGCTCAGGCTTATTACTTGCTAACAGTTATTCCTTAAGCTAGCCCATTATTCCTTCTATTCTTAGCCATGTAGCTTTGTACCTTTGCTCAGCACAGCATTCTCATCCTGCTTCCTCTGCTTCTCATTATCCTATTCTCTGCTCTTCTGCTTCCCAGAATTCTCCTAGTGTGGTTGCCCCACCTCTACTTCCTGTCTAGCTACTTGACCAGTAAGTATTTTATTAAACCAATAGGAATGACAGATATTTACAATGTACAAAAACATAGTATCACAGCACATCTTAAATTACTGGATTTTTTTCCCAAAATTTTTCCTGTTTACATTAAAAAAAAAATAAAGACTTCTTGAAATAGATGCTTAACTCATAATAGTTTTGTGTTCTTTTTCTCTACCCTTATTTGGATTATAAACAAGAAATTAATTCAGCATAAGTCTTGATTTGGGATGGCCTGTACCCATTTTTATTCCAAACATCATGGATGCTGTTTTCCTTAGCTTTCCTTCTTCATCCACCGTGTGTGAGTGTGTGTGTGTGTGTGTGTGTATGTGTGTGTTGATATGTTATATAATTAATAAAACCAGTCTGGAATATTAGAGAACAGATCTACCCACAGTCAATCCAGGAGGATCAGAGAGTAGTGACCTACGCCTTTAATCCAGAGACAGAGATCTTTCTGTGTTTCTGTTTGGTTCAAGGCTAACTACCAAATAGTAGTAGCTCACACCTTTAATATGGTTGTGAAACAACTGAGCGAAGAAGGTATTTAAGACAGGCATAGAAAGAATGAGATTCATTCTGCAATGAGGAGCAGGCTGAGGAAGCTGGAAGATGGCTGGGTGAGATTTGACTGTGGCCTGTTTTCTCTCTCTGTTATTCCAGCTTTTCCCCTATATCTGGCTCTGATTTTCATTTAGTACAACCAGAATTCACGCAGTGTGTGTGTGTGTGTATGTGTGTGTGTGTGTGTGTGTGTGTGTGTGTGTGTTGAGAAAGAGTCCTGCTATTTGACCTTGGCTGGAACTCATTATGTAGACCAGGCTGGCCTCAAGCTCATAGAGATCCATCTGTGTCCGCCTCTGCCTCTTAGTGCTCTGGTTAAAGGCATGGCCCACCATTTCCAGTTCCTATTTTTTCAAATTTAAGGTTTGTTTGTTTGGGAAAAAGTGCTTTAAAAATAGGTTTTTTATAAAGTTTTAAGTTGTCTTAAAACTTTATAAAAAACCTATTCCGGGGCTGGAGAGATAGCTCAGCGGTTAAGAGCACCGTCTGCTCTTCCAGAGGACCCGAGTTCGATTCCCAGCACCCACATGGCAGCTCACAACTGTCTGTAGTTCCAGGCAAACACCAAGGCAAATAAATAAATAAAAAGTTTAAAAAACAAAACAAAACAAAAAAAACCCTATTCCAACTAAGAATAGTGGGGCACAGCTACAATCCCAGCCCTTGGAAGGCCGCCTGGGCAGAAAGATGGATAGGGAATTTGAGCCCAGCCTGGGATACAAGGCAAGAGTATGTTTCAAAAAGCATAGCAAAATTTATTCTATTTTGACATATTTATTATTTAACAAAGAATATGTTGTTAATCTTTTTTAAATTGAAGATAATATATCCTATTATTGTTTTTACAAATTTATTGGTATATAATTTAGGGAAGACACAGTGTATTCATTTATTTGCACAATTCCATAATTTTATATATTCACAGGGTTGTGCAGACACTGAGTACCTAATTGTAGAACGTTTCATTTTCTCAGTGAGAAACCTTGTACCCTGTAGCAGTCAGTTCTATTGCTTCTAAACTAGAAAATGTGGGGGTCAGTTTTTGTTTGGCTGTTTTTCTGTCCAAGCAGGGTGGTGCTGTTAGACTATTTCTCCTGCTTTGTGTCTTATTATTTCCATTTGTTTTATGATTCTATCGTTATGTGATCTCTATTATTGCTGAAGCCTCTTTTCATCTGCTTGCCTGGATGTGTTAGCTCCATTCGAAGCATTTTTTTTTTTAATATGGCTGTATCTATAGTTATAAGAGAAACTTTGCACCAAATCCTAATATATAATTTTTATTTAGTTTTAGATATTTTATAACTCATTTTAGAATATCTTCTTTTACTGTGTTTAGAGATATTAATTATTTCCTCCATAATATGATGAACTTTTTAGTTTTCTTTTCTTTGCTGACTGCAATTTGATTAAGAAACATATGTTAGCCAGACATGTTGGCATACACCTTTAATCTTTGCACTTGGGAGGCCAAGGCAGGAGGATCATTGTGAGTTTGCGGCCAGCTTGGTCAACATGGGGAGTTTTAGGACAGCAAAGACTACACAAAGAGACTCTGTTCCAAACAGAGCATAAATAAACAAAAATAAAGCATACTACATATCTCTGTTGTTCAACAGAATTCCATAAAATAAAGGTTGTGTATCTGTATTGTCCAGTCAGTCAGTCATCATGAGGCTTGTGCAACACAGGAACTGGGCCATTCCGTGTTATTTAATCTTTTTTAAATGATATATTTGTTTTTATACTATGTGCACTGGTATTTGTCTGCATGTATGTATGAGAGTGTTAGATCTTCTGAAACTAGAGTTATAGACAGTTATGAGCTGCCATGTGGGTTCTGGGAATTGAACCCAGGTCCTCTGTAGAAGTCAGTGCTCTTCCCTGATGAACTATCTCTCCAGTCTCAAATATTATTGAATTGAAATGGCCACCTGTGGTTAGTGACTATGAGTCTGAACAGGACAAGTCTATATGACTTCAGCTATTGACATTTATTGTATAATACATAAATCTTTATAATGTTGTGTTTCTTACATTTTTGTAGAAAATTCATGTTTGATTAAGGTGAAAATATTTCTGTAATTTTGGGGTACATACCCACTAGGTCAAGTTTGTCAAATATGTTGTTGAAATTTTCTAATCTTTTACTGACCACTTTTGTCTGTTTTTTCTAACAACCACTTAATAAAACATACTCTAATCTCCTACAGTGGTGTAGATTTTCTGTTTTCCCCTTGCATTTCTGACTAATTCTGCTATCTGTATTTTGAATTAATTCTATGCTACATTCTTGTTTCAGAAATGTATAATTTAAAATGTATGGTTTACAATAATGTTCATTGGTATTATTCACTGTGATACATGTTAATTAAGCATAATTAGAAAAATTTAATCATAAATTGCATGAACTCTAGTTAGCATATAATGAAAACCCAAAGACAGATATTGGGGGAAAGCTGGAATATCAGGCAGAGGAAACAGACCACAGTCAATTCTCACCCAGTCAACTTCTCAGGCCTAACAGGGTGAATGCTATCTTTAAGGATCCTCCATCTGGCTGGTGCTTCAACAGAATGCTGGAATCTCTGTCTTCTCCTGCCTTAAATATCTTCCTCCACAGCTTTTTCACTTTCTGGTTCAACTCTGCATCATAATCTTAGAGTTAGGATTAAAGGTGTGAGCTACCTATGCTTGGTTGTTAGGCCTTGAACTCACAGAAATCCAGAAAGATCTCTGTCCCCTGAGTGATGGGATTAAAAGTGTGGGATCACAACTCTTTGACCTTCATGGCTTGACTGTGAGTGATTCTATTCTTTTATATTCCAGGCTGATTTTATTAAATATACAATACATCACCCAATCATATAGAAGTTATGGGCTGGAGAGATGGCTCAAAGGTTAAGAGCACTAACTGTTCTTCCAGAGGTCCTGAGTTCAATTCCCAGCAACCACATGGTGGCTCATAACCATCTATGGTGACATCTGGTACCCTCTTCTGTATATTGTATACATAATAAATAAATATATCTTTAAAAAAAAAAGAAGTTAAACTGAGCGTGGTTGCTCTCACCTCTACTCTCACACATTGGAGACTGAGACAGAAAGACTGTCATGAGATACAGGCCTGTTTGAAACAGTTATCTGTATTGAGAAAAGTTAAAAAGTTATGTGTTGTGTCTAGAGCTCTAACCACAGACAGACTATCGAAGTCAGAAATATCTGAAATGTAAACAGCAAAGTTTATTGGCAGCACAAGCCAGGCAGGGAGCATATTTTAAGCTTCTGTGACAACAGAGCAGGAAGTAGCTGGTGCCCTTAGCTATAAGGTTTTTTTTTTTTTTTTTTTTTTTTTAAGTAGGAAAAAGCTACAACAAAGTTGGTTGCTTGAGGGTACAGTGCTGATGTGCTACTGATTAGCTTGTGCTTAGGGTCTTTCTGCCCCAGAGTATCTTTGGACCCCACCTGGATGGACCCCACTGAGACCCTACCTGGGGTGGCTGGTTTTTCCCAGAACTAGTCAAGTGAGAATCTATTCCTTTCCCAGACCTGGGCTGATGTTTTGGCTGATCTCCCAGAGCTGGGCAGGTATTCTTTTTTTTTTTTAAACTTTATTTATTTATTTGCCTTGGTGTTTGCCTGGAACTGGAACTACAGACAGTTGTTAGCTGCCATGTGGGTGCTGGGAATCGAACCCGGCTCCTCTGGGAGAGCAGATGGTGCTCCTAACCGCTGAGCCATCTCTCCAGCTCGCAGGTATTCTTCTCTAAGAATTGGGGAGGCCCCCTGCTAGGTCTATTCTTTTAGGACATGTTCTTTTCTAAAGGACTGATCAGGCATGAGTATTCTTCTCCCAGACCTGGGCAGCACCCCCTCACCCCTGCCAGAAATGAGAAACTAAACTTTATTTTACTTTTTTTTTTTTTTTTTTTTTTTTTTTTTTTTTTTTTTTTTTTTTTTTTTTTAAAACTTTATTTATTTATTTATTTGCCTTGGTGTTTGCCTGGAACTGGAACTACAGACAGTTGTTAGCTGCCATGTGGGTGCTGGGAATCGAACCCGGGTCCTCTGGAAGAGCAGACGGTGCACTTAACCGCTGAGCCATCTCTCCAGCCCCTTTATTTTACTTTTTAATAAAATAGCTATTAGAATGCAAAATGGGGTTTCTTGAGCTAAGTTTTATCTCTTCAATAAGTTAAAAAGACACGTTCTATATCACCTAGTTATTATAAGGTATGTGACTCTCAGTAGTTTGTTTCTTGTGAACAAATTAATTCTAGACAGTAACTTAAATCGGTGTTTTTCAACTTGCCCATGGTAAAGGCAAGTTTTGGATTTTTTTTTTCTCCCAACATATTACAGTTAATGTCTGGCTCTACTGTGTATGCCTGGGTCATAGCTTGTAACACATGCTGCTAACACTACATATAGCTCCAAGTGGTCTATATGCTGGTCAACCAGGCAAGCCCATGTATCATGCTCTTGGATTTCAAACTGCTATAACATTTTCTTTTCTTCTATTTATTTATTATGCATACAGTGTTCTGCCTGCATTCCAGAACAGGGCACCAGATCTCATTACAGCAGGTTGTGAGTCACCATATGGTTGTTGGGAATTGAACTCAGGACCTCTGGAAGAGCAGCCAGTGCTCTTAACCTCTGAACCATTTCTCCATCTTCACTATAACATTTTCTAAACACTCCCAATTTTTTGTTTATTTTTGATTTTGTGACAGGGTCCCTCTCTCTACAGCCCTAGTTAGCCTGGAACTCTCTTTGTAGACCAGGCTAGTCTTGAACTCACAGAGATTTGTCTACCTCTTCCTTCTGAGTCTGGGATTAAAGGTGTGCATCATCATGCCAGGCCTATCAGAACTTGTTAAAACCTAGATATAAATAGAGGTCCATATGTCTCATATAAGACTTTGCTTCCTATGATGTGAATGTGGTTCAGTTCCTTGTCAACATCTCTGGCTTTGAGCAATTCTCCAGTTTGAGTGTTTGCAAGGACTACAGTCTTCGCCTTACCCTCCGCACTGGTGAGAAGCAAGAGCAAAGGAACCCAAAGGCTGCCTGTGTCCTTTCCAGAGAAAATGGCTTTAAGAAAATAGTATCTGTTCTTTTATCTCTTATTTTTGCTCATCAAATTATTTAATTGGCTTTGCTTTAAAAGAAAGAGCATGAGTTGGTATTTTAAATAACTTTTTACATGCTTTTTCTAATTTCAGGTATCAATCATGGTGATCTTAATGATCATAACATCTTAGTAGACTCCAGCACGTCAGCCTCTGGAGATACTGTGCATCATGTCTCTGGGATTTTAGACTTTGGTGACATGAGCTATGGCTACTATGTGTTTGAAGTAGCAATCACCATCATGTACATGATGATTGAAAGCACGGATCCTATACAAGTAGGAGGCCACATCCTTGCAGGGTTTGAAAGTGTGATTCCTCTGACCGATGGAGAGAGAAGCGCTTTGTTTTTACTTGTATGCAGTCGGTTCAGTCAGTCACTTGTCATGGCTGCATACTCCTGCCAGCTGTACCCGGAGAACAAAGAATACCTCATGATTACAGCAAAAACTGGGTGGAAGCATTTACAGCAGCTGTTTGACATGGGCCAGAAGGCTGTAGAAGAAATCTGGTTTGAAACTGCCAAGTCCTATAAATCTAGGATCTCCATGTGACCAGAGCAAAGTCTGTATTTCCTTGACAATCAAAAATCAGTTAGACCCAGGCCAAATTCATGAAGAATTTTCCTGTAGAATTAAAGATGAAATGGTAAAACATCTATTCTAAATAGGAAAAGGCAAAGAAAGGTCTAGTTTTTACAGCAATCCTAGGACAGCCTTTTACACTTAAGAAACTACTACCTTAAGAACACTTTCCTAGTGTGCAAGGCCCTGGGCACACCTCAGCACTACAGAAAAGAAAAACACATGCACAAGAAAGTATGACTTTTTGCAGGTCTTGTTTGCCTTTTATATGAACTGTACATGATGATACATGATTTGTAATCAGTCTCTCAGAGTCTAGTCCAGTCCTTAGATCAATAACTTTTAAACTGTGAAAAGAATACATATGTAAAAAAGAATACATATATATAACTATAGTCACATATTTTAAATAATCCACATATTTTAAACACCTAGTCTACACAACACTAATTTTATGAACTCTGATCTCACCTCTCTAAAATTCCATTGCATTGTCTTTTTTGTGCCATTTCACTGTCTTACCTGCTTATGGTTATGCACTCATCTAGCCTGTAAATTTGACCATGGCAGAGACCATGAGAAACTTGTATCTGTGTGTTTCTTCTTGCACCTGTGATAGTGCCTTTCCCACAGAAAAGTCTTTGGACACATTTACAAAATGAATGCATACAAAAGAAAGATGTGTGGTGCCCTATTGGAAAACACAGTAGGAGTCATGAGAAAAACATGTAAGAACATTGAGAGAGTTGCTGCAGATGGACCTCCAGAGGCCAACTTTAGACAACTTCGTACTTGCATGGAAGCAAATGCAGACATCCAAGGCAAGGCTATTAACTCTGATATCAGCAAGGTTCTCCAGCAGGTAGGGGCTCACTTTATGCCTGGTCGTAAACTCCTTGGTTCCAACAGTCCTCTGTTTTAGCCTCCCAGTGCATGGGCCAGAGCCATATTCTAGGTGTTCTTTATTCTCTATAGCTGACTGTCTCATTATAGGAATTGGTAAAATAAGTAAAATGAAGCTCATTGCATATTTGTCTTAAGTTTTAGCTCAGTATTTCCTGACTTCTTTTCATTGTCTCTCTAATGTAAGTGGCTATTTACTTATTCTTGTACAGTGGGCTTTTTTTTTTTTTTTTTTTTTTTTTTTTTTTTTTTTTTTTTTTTTTTTTTTTTTTTTTTTTTTTTTTTTTTTTTTTTTTTTTTTTTTTTTTTTTTTTTTTTTTTTTTTTTTTTTTTTTTTTTTTTTTTTTTTTTTTTTTTTT
>PVIH01004113.1:0-146540 GCA_004025045.1 Sigmodon hispidus
TTGGTGTTTGCCTGGAACTGGAACTACAGACAGTTGTGAGCTGCCATGTGGGTGCTGGGAATCGAACCCGGGTCCTCTGGAAGAGCAGACGGTGCTCTTAACCGCTGAGCCATCTCTCCAGCCCCCGTTAATAATTGTTCTTATTGTATATAGTTTTACTATGTTAGAGTTAAAAGCTTTCCCTTTTATTTAGACAAAAGGGAGGAAATGTGGGAAAATTGTTTGCACTGTCACTCCATGGTGCCAATGCCAATAAAGCCACCTTGAATGAAGAACAGAGTCAGCAACTGACTGGCTAGGATGAGCCATAGAGTTGTTGGAGGACTGAGGAAGTCAGAGAGAGTAGGAGGTGCTGAGGGGAGATGATTCTGGGGCTTTTAGATTGGGGAAGCATGGAGAGTAGAGTCAGATGATCCCCCCTCTGTTGTTTCTTGAATTTATCAGGTTTTGCTAATACTAACACATTTGCTAATACTAACAGTTGAGCTAAACAATACACTTACCACTGAACTATACCCAAGCTGTTAAAATTTTAATTTATTAATAACAAATGTCTACAAAGGAATCTCCTTGATCATGATTTACTGGTAAATTAAGCCCAACTTTAAGTGAAAGACATATATAACTTACACTGTACAGTGATTTCACTAAAGCTGAGAACCCTCTCCTGGACCCACAAGGTGATTATATGCAGTATGAAAGTGGAACATCTTGCTGTTCATTTTGCATCTTTCTCCTTTAAACACCTTACTGTCTACTATGACAATGTTGTATCCCAGATTACCCAGATACACCTAGACCTGTGATCACCTTGGATTTTAGAAGCAAAAGGACTGGTAAATACTTATAATGGGAGAAATATCCCTAAATGCTGGTGAGCTGACAGACTGCCCCAAGCGAGGGCAATTATCTGAGGGTGAGACTGCACCTCAGAGCCTAAAGTCATTTAATGAGAGTTAACTCTTCCAATTGCCTTGCAGAACGAGAATTGATATTTGATCAACCAGACCACAGCTTAGCCAGGTCCTGTAACATGTGATACAGCAGTCTATTTTGGGAAGCTATGGGTGGTGTCTTTTAACTTGTACAAATCAATCATCACTTGTCATTCTGAGCCATGTAGTTGATGCTTAACAGGTGATAGAACCTACGAAGTCATCTTTTCTTCTACATTTAAACTCAAAATGGAGTCACCCAGGTCAAGGTGCAATTGGAAGCCACTATTTCATACAGTGTGCAATGCCTGAGAGCACAGCTCAGCCATTCATATGAGGCAGCCCAGAGGAGGAGCTAGATGTCTAGAAGGGTCTGGTGGGGTCTGAAAGGCTAGAACCGGTTCCTGGTCGAGCGGTTTCTAGAAGCCCACAAGACTGCCTGGTTGGCAGAAGAATTGTTCCTCTTGGGGAGTCATACAAACTGTGTTAGGAAGCAAGCAGCGGGGGTGAGGGGGCTGACAGTACCTTGACCTAGTCTGCAGGGGAGATAATCCTGTCAAAAACATATGGACCCAGCAGCAGGGCCTCAGCTCTGGCTCACAAGTGCCCACAAGCTGGGGTTCCCCTCTCCATCCCACCCTGAAGTCTCTGACAGCCAAAGAGTTAAAGCTGAAGTTTCCCTGAGAACAAGGTCAGGAGTGAAGAGTTCTTTGTGAAAGGAAATTTGATATCCTTTCTTCTTCTCTGTTCTGCCACCTACCTGCCTCTCTAGCCTCACTTTTTCTTAATTTTATTTATTCTTCTCTTATATAATATATTTTGACTGAAGCTTTGCCTGTCCACTTTTATCTGGAGAATAGCTGGGCAAGACTTTCCCAGCCAGTATTTCTTTACATAAGCCTCCTGCCAGATCCTATACTGCCCAACCCAAAAGAGCTTAGAATTTTGAGAAGTTTCATGTTTAGGAAGTTCTTTGTTTGTGTTCTTCTTAAGTCCTTTATAATCTAATTATGTGGTAGGAGGGTCAGGTACAAGAGCCAGCAGGTCCAGTTCCAGTTAATGTCCAGACAAAATAAGATACAACCTTGAGTGACCCTGTAGGTGTTATATTGGAAAAAGAATTCCATGAAAAGATAAGAATGAAAACCAGTGCAGATTGACTTTGTCAACCTGAATCCAACTTCCAGAAGTCTAATAACAAGGCAGTTTAGTCCCAGTGTATTTATTTAAGCCCAGCATAATTTGAAAAAGTTTCCTGGTTTAATTCAATCCCCATTGCACAAAGTGTAACTACATGGAAACTGAACTCAGGGTACATGTCATTTTGTCCGGGAAGATAGGTTCTATGGATAGGACTGAAGGAATGAGCTGGGCTGGTCTCAAACATACACACAGCACAGATATCTTCTGGGCTATTAGACACCTCTGGTCCTGGTTGTGGGACATGATACGGCCTGGCCCAACAGATAACGTAGATCACCAGGTTGTTAATTAGTTCCAATTCTTAACTTTCTGGAAGAAAGAACAGGTTTTTCATCTTTCCCACTGGAAAGACAATCCTGTGTGTTTAACATTTCTGGTTTCTCTGGAGATCTGTAGGCACAAGGACCTTCACGCTATGCTCCCAACACTTGGTGTCCATCCCAGGACAAGGGCCTTTACCCTGCCTCTGCCTATGGTCACTCCCAAAGGCTCCAGGTGCACATCACTAAGAACAAGGACCACCCACAGATCAGGGAACCCTGGAAGATGAAGGAACCACACGTGATCATGAAGCAGAAGCTGACTGCAGGCACATCCTTGGATTTGTTTTCTTT
Source organism: Sigmodon hispidus (assembly GCA_004025045.1). Lineage (NCBI taxonomy): Eukaryota > Metazoa > Chordata > Mammalia > Rodentia > Cricetidae > Sigmodon > Sigmodon hispidus. Next base: position 2,753 of record PVIH01004113.1, read on the forward strand.
TTTTTTTGTTTCTTTATATTTGTTAGGCAGAGGCAGGATAAAGGCCCTTGTCCTGGGATGGACACTGCTGTACCCGTGTCTAGAAAGTCCCAAAGACCATCACTGGAGTTGGAGTTGGACTCAGTGCAACATGCATGAGGGTTTTATTGTTACATACAGGTTTCAAACGAACCCAGGTCAATAACCTCATTCTGGTGCAGTGGAAAATTATCAACCCCCTGCTCCAGTCCCAAGGGAAGGGGAGTTTCAAAGAAAAACCTATGTAAGTGAGGTGCTGTATGTCTTGGCATTCCAAGATTGGGCAAAGGGGTGCAGGGTACAGTAGCTATTAGCTGAATCTTCTGGCTCAAATCTAACTTTAAAAAAATATATATTTATTTATTTATTTTATGCAAATTGGTGTTTTGCCTGCATGCATAACTATGTAAGGGTGTCAGATCTTGGAATTACAGACAGTTGTTAGCTGCCATATGGATGCTAGGAATCGAACTGAGATCCTCTGGAAAAACAGTCAGTGCTCTTAACTGCTGAGCCATCTCTCCAATCCCAAATCTAACTTTTGAATCTATTGGCTGTTGTCAGGTGCACTCCCAGACCTGGGCCCCACCTTCAGGTACCCAAGCTTCTCTGGAACAAAGCTTTGTAAGGATGAGTCCATGTCCTCACAGATGCCAAATGTTGGAAGCATAGCGTGAAGGTCCTTGTGTCCACAGATCTCCAGAGAAACCAGAAATGTTAAACATACAGGATTGTGGGGCTGGAGAGATGGCTCAGTGGTTAAGAGCACTGTCTGCTCTTCCAGAGGACCCGGGTTCAATTCCCAGCACCCACATGGCAGCTAACAACTGTCTGTAGTTCCAGTTCCAGGCAAACACCAAGGCAAATAAATAAAAGTGTTTTTTTTTTTTAAAAAAAAAAAAAAAAAACAAAACATACAGGATTGTGTTTCCAATGGAAAAGATGAAAAACCTGAAATTCTCCTAACCCTGAAGGACAACTCTGACCCAGCTTGGCCTAAACCTGGCTCAAGTATTTCCTTGTGAACCCGGATTCCAGTTTCAATTTGTTTTGTCAAGGGCTCTTTCTATGTCTTGGGAGCAGGAAAATCAAATAAAAACTTCATCCTACAAAGCCCCAAAGAAGGATTTTTTTTGGGGGGGGGTCCAAAGAAAGAATTTGAGGAGAGGCTCAGAAGCTTCTAAAAGGATTTTGTCCAGCTTCAGCTGTAGCTCATTCATATGTTCAGGAGAGGTCAGACCTCCACCTCCACATCACACCCACAAATTCCACTGGGGGTCTCTGGAGACACAGACTCTCTGCCTTCTGGTTTGCCTGCCTGTGGTACATCATTATCCCACTACCCTCCCTCTTCTGATAGCTCATCAGAAGCTGCAGGTGCACATACAGATGCACAGTGAACTGCCTCTCTTCAGGGTGGCCACAGGCTTTTCAGGACACATCCTACTCTCCACTCTCCACAGAATCCTCAACCGTGGAAGCCAGGTTAGGGCACTGTGCCTGCTTACCTTAGTGGTGAATGGATTTGTGGGAGCTAGGCAGTCTACAGCCAGCCTGAGTTACCTCTGCACTAACCTCCTGAACCAGTTCCCCTTGCAATCCAATGATTAGCACTCAGTGGAAAGACAGTGAAAAGCACTAAGAATGGTGTGGTATCCCATGAAGATACATGCCCTGGCCTTGGTAGACACACTCTTATTCAGGGGAAAGGGTTTTGCAGATGAAACTGAGAAAGGAGTAGATCCACAAACCCAGGCACCAAGGACAGTGCCTTGCAACGTAGCCCAAATTAAGAACTAAAATTTTAGGGCAGGAGTCAGCATGCTTTTTTTTTTTTTTTAAAGGGCCAGAGAGAGTAAATCATGGAAACTTTGTAGGCCATACTGCCTCTGCAAGCTTTAGTCAAATAAACAAAAGGGCAAGAGGTTGTTACTGGAAAAGTCAGTTTACAAGGCAGGAATGTGGTGGCACACACCTTTAATCCTAGCACTTGGGAGGTCCAGAGGTAGGTTGCTTTAAGCTCAGTCAGGTCCAGGACAGACAGTACTCCACAAGGAAACTCTGTCTCAAAAATCAAAGCCAAAACAATACATTTTTTATTTACAAATATATAGGACCATTATTTACAATCCTCTGGTCTAGATAGTGAGCAGATAGATATCTATAAATGTTACATTATGCACTTACTAAAAGTTAATGATATAAAAAAATGGAAAAATGTTATAAATATTGTAAGACGAGGAGTATATAAATGTGATTATGGCTGCAAAGAACATACCAAGGTATCAAAGTAGATAATAATCAAGTGATTAACTATGGTTATAGGAGAGAGAGAGCATGGCAGAAAGAAGATGTCTTTGCCCATGTTTCAGTCTTTACTAGTACTATTTTTATTTTATTTTATTTCAGTTTTTGAGACAGGATTTCTCTGTGTAAAAGCTCCTGCTGTTCTGAAACTTGCTCTGAACTGTTCAGAAATTTAGACCAGGCTGGCCTTGAACTCACACAGATCTTCTTTCCTCTGCTTCCTGAGTGCTGAGATCAAGGCCGGTTCCACCATCACCCAGCTTGTTTTTTGTAGCAAAACAGTTTTGAAAGAAACAAAGGAAAAGCTGCAGTGGCCAGGCCAGGCGTGATGGTGCACACCTTTAATCCTAGCCCTGGGCAGATCTCTAAATTGAAGGCAGCCGGTGGGGAGCCTGAGCATACCTGCTGCTTGGGGCTGTCCCCAGAAGTGCATATCCAAACATTCTGCTTGGCACAACTGCCTTGCACCCTCCCATGATACCCTGGAAAGAAGTGTTCCTTTCATGAACCCTGACACACAAGATCAGGAAGGGCTTGGCATAGCCTTGGACAACCCCCTAAATGGAGAACTGGGGTGTGCACATGTTTATTTTTGGAGTATGTGTGTGTGTGTGTGTGTGTGTGTGTGTGTGTGTGTGTGTAGCCCTGGCTATACTGGAACCCAGGCTGGCCTTAAAATCATAGATATCTGTCTATCTTTGACTCCTGAGTGCTGGAAGAAAAGATGTGCCACCACTGCCCTTGGTGAGGATGAACATTTAATTCTCTGTTTCTCAAAACTTTCCCCAAGGGTCCACCCATCTGCTCTGAGAAGATGAGTCCCATGTCAGAGGGCAGAGGGTGCCTCAGGGTGGTCACCAAGGGCAGAATCTGTGGGGGTGGGTGGAAGTCTCGTAGGAGAATCAAGTAAAAATGCTGGGGTAGGGTTAGGTGGGAATGGATTTGCACCAACCTAGTTCAGGGATCACATTACTGCCTTTGTTCATTTGATGCCTACCTTTACCCAAGGAACACAGAGACAACACAGGATGCTCAATCTCCTGAGAACTGTCAATGGTGAATAGTTAGCCACTACCATGTCCATGCGCACAGCTGTCCTGGCCTTTCTGTCAGGCTAAAGCACCCACAACTGACTTCCAGATTCTTTTCCGTTAAAACTGTTGCCAGACAATGATTCTGTCCAAAGAAGACAAATCAGGAAACCAAAATTTCGATTCTCCTGCATCAGGAGTGAGGCCCAGTGGTAAAATGTTTGTCTAGCATTCAATGAGGGTCAAGACTAAACCAGTCCATGGAAAACACAAATTTTATTCCCAGGCCTCCAACTTTCCTGTTACATGGTTGTGGGAGCTCCCCTCACTGGCATGTGTGAACACAGTTTCTCATTTTTTCTTCAAGCCCTAACAAGCAGCTGGCTGGTGTATTTGGGAAGTGAGAGGAAGTGGATCATGCTGCCCTGGCCAGGCCAGTAGGCTCCTGGCTCCACCTCTGCCAGCCCCGCCTGCCAGCCCATAAAAAACTGAACCCATCTCCTGCTGCAGGAATACACTGGAGTCAGCAGCATGAAGCTGAATTTCAGTGGCTTGAGGGCCCTGGTGACGGGAGCAGGGAAAGGTGAGTGTGAGCAGGTTTGGGGGGGCACTGGGGAGAGGAAGGGGAGTAGCCTCAGCACAGAACAGGGGCCCAAGGTGACCTTGTCACAGTTCAGCGCTCCAGAATCTGACTAGATTAGTTATTAGGCTGGAGACCCACCAAGGCAGAATGACAACCCCATTCTGGCCATCACAATATTCATGATGGGTGAATTTAGTTTGGCCTGAAGGATAGCTCCTAGATCTAGACTGGGCAGATAGGAACCAGAGGCAGTCAGTCTTCCCTGGAGTTTATCAGAAGCCAGCTGCACTCTGAGGCCTTTATTTCCACCTGTGATTCTGTGACCAAGCCTATAGAGTCCTAATCCCACCATATTCCCTCTTGACAGGGATTGGACGGGACACTGTGAAGGCCCTGCATGCCTCAGGAGCCAAAGTGGTGGCCGTGACACGTACCAACACAGATCTGGTCAGCCTTGCCAAAGAGGTGAGGCACACAGCCCTGCCTCCCCTGGGCTTGCATCCTGCCCTCAGGGATACATCAGAAGCTGGCTGGGACACAGTCTCAGGCCACCAAACAATGTCTCCCACAGTGTCCAGGGATAGAGCCTGTGTGTGTGGACCTGGGTGACTGGGAGGCCACAGAGAAGGCACTGGGCGGTATTGGCCCCGTGGACCTGCTGGTGAACAATGCAGCAGTAGTTATAATGCAACCTTTCCTGAACATTACAAAGGAGGCTTTTGACAGGTGGGTCCTTGGGGAGGGTGGGCAGGCTGGGGAGGGTACTGAAGAGGGTGGTACAGGACACAATTGTTCCTCTCCTGCCAGGTCCTTCAATGTGAATCTTCGCTCTGTGTTTCAAGTATCCCAGGTGAGATGGTAAGAGGGCTGTGACCCAGAGATGAACACCTGGGGAGGGTGGGGTGGCATAGGGCAAAAACCACAGAAGCCTCTAGGTTTTCAGTCGGTTCTACAGAGAGAGTAATTAAAGGGTCCTTTGCACTCTCTACCTCTCACAGGCTCCACCAAGGGAGCAATGACCATGCTGACCAAAGCCATGGCCATGGAACTAGGGCCACACAAGGTAGGCACAGGGGCCTGGGCCCACACCACAGGACAGGTGACAGGCACCTGGGGCAGGGCTGGGGGGTTGAGGGTGAGGATGAGATGAGACTTGGGGATGCTCTGAGCAGTGGAGTCAGGGTTCAGCTGGACAGAGTAAATAAGTTTATCAGGCTTGTCCTGGGGGAAGTCCTGAGCTGTGTGGGTAGGTCTAGGTCCTCAGCTATACCACCAGCTATGGCTTCTGGCCCCAGATCCGGGTAAACTCTGTGAACCCTACTGTGGTGCTGACTGACATGGGCAAGAAAGTCTCTGCAGACCCTGACTTTGCCAGGAAGCTCAAGGAACGTCACCCACTGAGGAAGTTTGCAGGTCAGCTGGGGACATGGGTGAGGGAGGCAGTGTTGGCTTCCAGCAGCTGAGCCCTCAGAAGCCCTGACAGCTCTGCTCTCCTGCAGAGGTAGAGGACGTGGTCAACAGTATCCTGTTCCTGCTCAGTGACAGCAGCGCCTCTACCAGCGGCTCAGGCATCCTGGTGGACGCTGGCTACTTGGCCTCCTAGACGGCCCAGATGTCGAGCACCTCAGAGTGGCCTCCCTGGCCCCACCCTCAAGCCAAAGCTTCTACTGACCTCATAACCTGGCCCCTACACCACAGCCTTGTCCTGGACACAGCTCACAGTTCCCCATGTTATTGCCTGAGCCCACAAACACTCCATGCTCTGGACCTTGGAATTTCATTCTCCTTGTCTGCTTTGTTGGTCTCATTTTCCTAAATAAATGGGCTGCCATGTTCCTGAATTATTGAACTGACTCTTTGTGGGTGGCCTACTGCAAGGCTGGCTGCTGGGTCAAGTCCTTAGGACCTTTCACCTCAAAGCCTGCAGTCTTCCAAACTTACTATGCCTTGTGACCAGTGTGACCAAAGGCCGCTTCTTCTGAAAAGAAGGGATCTGTGATGTCACGCTCCTTCTCTTAGGGCCCCCACTTTTCTTCATGTTCTGATCCCAACCCAGCAATCAGAAGGAGGGAGGGACGAACAGGGAAGGGAAGACGTCCTGGATCAGGTCGTTCCTAAACGTGTGGATTCTTTATGCAGAAGGAGAGCTATGGGTCAGGGATTGGAATCTCTCAGTCTTCTCTAGAACCTACTTCCCTGGCTTGGTTGTTAACATAAGAGCATGTTAACAACAACACCCAAACGCCCACAAACTAAAGTTCTCACAGCTAGCTGCTCTACCACCCTGGCCAGAACCAGCATTAAAGCCTTGCAACCCAGGGCTCCTCAGCATGTCTCAGGGGCCCTGGCTTCATTAATCTGTAACTGACTTGGAAAGCAATGTTTGTCTGTACTCAGTACCCAATGATCATGTACATCCCCAGACCAAATCCTATCTCTTTTCCTGACCTGATGCAAGTTGAGTGAGGTGATCTCGGTAAAATGCCTGGCAAAATCGCTATAACTGTTTCTCACGGAAACCTTCTTCGCAGTGAGAACTATGCTGAACAGGGCTCACTAAGCCGATTCCACGCCTTGATAGTCGGATCCCCCTGGGGCAGTTTGAAAAGCTATGTCCCTTGGTTAACACAAACTTGCCTTGGTCACGCCCACTCTGCAGTTCAGCCAATCAGCACGACTGAAGGAACTATTATTTTAATATCCTCGCCCCTTTCAAGACACAGCCCACGCGATTGGCTCTCTTCACCCCGCCCTCGATTCCGGAACTCTAAGTCCTTCTTGCCTCAAGAAGCTTCTAGCTGAGCCACCATGGATCTGGGACTTGCAGGTCGGCGGGCACTGGTCACTGGTGCAGGCAAAGGTGAGGTGGCCGGAGAGGGGCGCTGGCGGGGTCAGGCTGGTTTGAAAGGGTGGTACCCGCATTAATCCTAGCTCGCCTCAGGCATCGGGCGCAGCACTGTGCTGGCCTTGCAGGCCGCTGGTGCACAAGTTGTAGCCGTGAGCCGGACCCGAGCGGACCTTGACAGCCTGGTTAGCGAGGTAGGCACTGTATTCAGAGGAGAGGAGACGGTCTCTGAGTGAGACACTGCGCCCTTGACGCCCTTCACCCACAACTGCTGCTCACTGCAGCCCGCCCTGTGCCTGGCGCTCGCTGGTTGTTGGGGTGGGAACCCGGGCACTCCTTCCTAATCCGAGGCCTGCATAAATAAATGGTCGGGGGCGGGGGGGCCCATCAAGATATCCTGGCTTTCTGAGTTTGGAAGAAACTGAAATGTCCTGTGAGAGAGCAGTCCCAGATCCAAGAATGCTGGGTCGCCTCACAATTTGCTGCTGTCCTGACCCGTGAACCCCTGACCTCTGACCCTTCCTGTTGAAAGTCCCCTTCCAGGTCCAATTCTCCCAGACTAGCTAGCTACCTATTATCAGGAAGAGAAAGCCAACAGCACCACCTTTCTGGGACACAACTGCTAATAGCTTTGCTTTGCCCCCATACACACAGTGTCCTGGCGTGGAGCCTGTGTGTGTGGACCTGGCAGACTGGGAGGCCACGGAACAGGCTCTGAGCAATGTGGGACCGGTGGACCTGCTGGTGAATAATGCTGCTGTGGCTCTGTTGCAGCCCTTCCTGGAGATCACCAAGGAAGCTTGTGACATGTAAGCCAGCAGGGGTTAGAGGTACTCTTTGTGCATCAGCCACGGTCCTGCCCCTGACCAGGCTGTCCATTTATTACTAGGTCCTTCAATGTGAATCTTCGGGCTGTCATCCAGGTGTCTCAGGTGAGCTGTCCCAGCTGGCTGGAGTAGGAACTCTGAAGAAGGGTTCTAGTTCTGCTTCATGTCTCTCAAAATTTCAGATTGTGGCCAGGGGCATGATAGCTCGGGGTGTCCCAGGGGCCATCGTGAATGTCTCCAGCCAGGCTTCCCAGCGCGCACTGACCAACCACAGCGTCTACTGTGAGTGATTTCAGCTGTACCTCATTCCCTCCCTGCTCCCACTCACAGGCCAGCTCTTGGCCTCTCCAACAAACCTTCCTCACAGGTGCCTCTAAGGGTGCCCTGGACATGTTGACCAAGATGATGGCCCTAGAGCTTGGGCCCCACAAGGTGTGTTGGGCTGGGGCAACTTCTCCAATCAGCCTTTATGCTCAGGGCACCCTCCCACATTGTTGACCTGGCTGGCCTCTTTGCAGATCCGTGTAAATGCAGTAAACCCCACAGTAGTGATGACACCCATGGGCCGGACCAACTGGAGTGACCCCCACAAGGCCAAGGCTATGCTGGATCGCATCCCACTTGGCAGGTTTGCTGGTAAGTTAGGCAGGAGTCCAGACTGGAGCCGTACCAGCAGGTCTAGCACTGCCTGGGCCTGGGGACTGCTTGGGGCTGGAAGGACGAGGAAAGCCTCCTCACTTTGCTCTTGACTCCACCTGCCCACAGAGGTGGAGAACGTGGTGGACACCATCCTCTTCCTGCTGAGCAACCGAAGTAGCATGACTACAGGTTCCATTTTGCCAGTGGATGGGGGCTTCCTGGCAACCTGAGCCTCTCCACCATTATGTTCAGCCCTATGTTCAGAACATTGTGCCCTTCATTCCTCCAATAAACTTCTTCGTCCAGCCTGTGTGCAGACTCTCAAATAGACAGAGATCTTACTGCTATCTGTGATCCAAAGCAGGTATGTCTTGGTTCCTATACAGACTTTCAGTCCTGGCCAGCTCCCTGACATGGGGTGGAAGAGGCAGGACCTTCCAGAAGGCTGGATCTCAAGTGTTAGGTCATTTTGCCTAAAGATAGCCTATCCAGAGGTTTCTGGAGTGGAGCTGTAGATGGTTGGTAAGCAATGAATGGACTCTGCATGATTCTGGTGTGAATGCCTACTGACCTTGACTACAAGCCAGTGACTAGCACACACCAAGGAGATGTGGCCAGCATTACTATCCTGCCAGTGAGCTGAAACGACTTCTCTTGTCGTTTTCGAAAACCTGAACATTCCTACAACTTTTTGGTAAAAGAGTCCTGGTGTATTTAATTTCTAATAGCTCACTTACAAAGAAAGGCCTGGATCAGTGATAGATCAAGCCTCAGTCTGTGTACTTAGTCACATTCCATGGTATGGCTCTTGCATTACAGCTGATTTCAAGCTATCTGCTGGATGTCATTTGATGTGGAGCTGGGGAGAGATGGAGGTGAGGAGGTCCATAGTAGCTACCCCATTACATACAATAACATGAGATACAAAAGATAGCAACATATGTTAAGTAATTAGAAAATGAATTTGTGGGGCTGGAGATGTGGCTCAGAGGTTAAGAGCACTGACCAGCCTTCCAGAGGTCCTGAGTTCAATTCCCAGCAACCACATGGTGGCTCACATCCATCTATAATGACATCTGGTGCCCTTTTCTGGCATGCAGGCAGAACACTGTATACATAATAAATAAATAAATCTTTACTAAAAAAAAAAAAAAAAAGAAAATGAATTTAATTTTGTTCTCAGCACAATTAATTGTAACCTTATGTGATTTAATTATTAATAAGAGCTGTTTAACAACTGGCTGGAAGACTTCTTGAAAAAAAAAAAAAAAAGTAACCCCCAGCTCTTGCTGAACTACTTGCATGCATCACTGGGAAGAGACTGTCCCTGCAGGCCATCCTCTGCCTCTGGAATGAAGTCTGAGTTCAGGCTATAACCTGGGCCTTCTGGGCTGCTCCCCTTCCCTTTGGCAACCTGTTCGCATTTCATACCAGTAAGAGATGGGTCAAGTAGGCTTCCAGAGGCCAAGCTTCATCCTGTTTACAGATTGCTGCCCTCGATTGCTGAGAGCTGCTGAAGCATGTCCTCCAGGTTTGCACACAGAGGTCATCCTGCACAGCTAAGTGTTCCTACCGCTGCTTTGATCTCAGTGTGTCCTCTCCCTCCCTCACTTAGGGTGTGTTAAGCTCAGAGCTGCCTTTGGAAATCCTTAGGGGATGGTTAGGGCAAGTACCAGGGTGGAAGGCAGGGCAGACAGTGAGACAAAGGAGGTGGTGAATGTTTATTGTATAAAATAAGAAGGGGCCACCCTTTCCTGGGACATGATGAACAAAACCCACCCCCACCCTTCCCTCCAGGGAAGCCCATCCTGGGGCTTCCCGGGACCCACCCCTGCAACCCTGAGGGAGACCCTGCTCCCTGTTGGCCTCCCATAGGGACCAGGGAAGGCTGGAGTTATATCCCAGAAAAAGGAGGCACAGGGGACAGGACCCCATCACCCCAGCCTTGTCCCCATGCTCCCCTTCCCACCCACACCACTTCCCACAGCAGACTTAGGGACACTAGACAGCTCAAAAGGAGGACACACTTGAGCCAGCGCTCCTCAGCCAGGCTGGCCAGACAGGGTTCTAGAAGACAGTGCACTTCTTGCCCGGCTTTTTCACTGGAGGTGGGCAGAGTACTGCCCGGATGGCCTCATCAAACACTGTCTTCAGACCTCTCTGGGTCAGGGCTGAGCACTCCAGGTACTTGACGGAACCTGGGACCATTGGGAGAAGGATGTAGTAACAAAGGGGACAGTAGAGAGGGCAGTTCAAGATGGGGAGAGCATTAGGCAGGGCAACCACCTCACAGTGCACCCCAACCTATGCTCTGCTTACTCACCAATCTCTCGGGCCATGGCCAGGCCTTGTGGGTAGGTGATGGGTGCCAACTTCTTATCCCGCAGTCGTTCAATGGTGTCCTTGTCATCACGGAGGTCCAACTTGGTGCCCACCAGAAGGATGGGTGTGTGGGGGCAGTGGTGCCGTACCTCTGGGTACCACTGTGGGAACAGAGGTTCTGATCCCACAGGCTTCAGAGACCCTGTTGCCTAGAGGCAGGGCCCCTAATCTACCCAAAGTGGATCCACCCCAGTTCCTGAGGCTTTTCTCCTAACATGTGGCTCCTCCTCCTCCTTCACAGAATGACTGGGAGTTTGTTGGGTTTGGCAGTGAACCAAGATCCCCATCCAGGAAGGCTTGAGGTGGTCTTCTCAGTCAGGGCCCATGACCAGCTGTGAGCTACCCTCCCTTACCCTGACTGACACCTTCAGTGCTTCCCTCAGCAGAAAAGATGGCTGGCAGAGACCCCTGCCCAGTGGGGGTCTCTGCTTTCTGCTAGAAACCCCAAGCCCACCCTACCTTAGCACGGACGTTCTCAAAGGAGGCCGGGCTCACCAGGGAGAAGCAGATCAGAAAGACATCCTGATTCACAGGGAGGGACAGACAGAAGTAACTGAACAAAGAGTGTCCAAGCACTTTGTGTCTCCTCCCCATACAGGAACCACCCAACACCTCGAGATGGTCCCCTTGTCACCTACAGTTTGAGGATAGGAGAGTGGCCGAAGCCTATCGTAATCTTCTTGGCCAGCAGTGTCCCACAACCCCAGGTTGACCGGCTTCCCATCCACCATCACGTTGGCTGAGTAGTTGTCAAAACTGCAAAGTGGAAAGGCCAGGCTGTGCAGGGATGCCAGGCTACTGGAGCCCAGCCAGCAGGTTTGAGTTCTGAAGCCCGCACAACCCAAACTCTGGCCAGTGCCTCAGCTTCACCATGGAAACCCAGAACCAGGGGCATTTGAAAGAGACCAGGAGCCTAAGGGAGGTCCCATACATATGCGACTGGCCTCTAGTGGCCAGTTCCAGCTCCCTCCCACCCACTATGCACTCACACTGTGGGGATATACTCTCCCGGAAAGGCGTTGGTCGTGTAGCTGATCAGCAAGCACGTCTTCCCCACGGCACTGTGGAAAGAGGTTCAGCCCACGTGGCTCCAGGGCCAAGCCTCCGCCCCTTTCCTCCCCGCAAGGGCAGCCAGCTCCCGAAGGAGGTTACTTTGGATGACTGGGGCGGGGTGAGTAGGTCATAGCCCAGCAGATCTGCAGCCACCTGGGGCTGACAGAAACTGACCAGAGCAGGCTAGCCTCCAAAGGAGCATGGTAGTGGGCGCGGCTGCAGGGCTCACAATCCTGGGTAGGGCTCGCTGCAACGCCTAGGGGCGTCAGAGCTCCCAGCATCTTGGGTTGCTAGCCAGAGGGTGGAGCCACCGAAGAATCAGTGCAGGTGAGGCCCGGCCCCACCCACTGCGAGCTCGGAGGTGGAGGCCAGGCAGCATCAGGTGTGCCCGGGCTCGAGGAAGGCGGACAGCTTGAGCTTGACCCCACCCCATCAGTCCCTAAACGCACGCGGCAGCCAGGCTACGGTGGGGGCGCGGTGGAGCCACCTCGCCAGGACCCCGCATCTGTCTGCCCCGCCCCGCCTCACCTCACCCCGTAGCCGCCTACCAGCCCCTCCGCCCCTGCGGCTCGGGGCAGCGCACTCACCCATCGCCGACCACCACACACTTGATGGCCTGCATGGGCGCGGGGCCGGACGGCGGCGGGCGCGGCCGCGAGCCGAGCTGCGGAGAAATGCCCGGCACCGCAGCGGCCGCGGACCCGAACGCCGAGTGAGCGGCCGGAGACAGCCGAGCGCCGCCGAGCGCCTGGTGCGAAGACAGCCGAGTGTGCGCAGGCGGGGCGGGGCAAGGGGCGAGCTACGGTGGGGGCGGAGCCCTAACCAGTCCCTGAACACCCCCCCCCCCAAAGGCTTACACTGAGGGTCCACACCCAGGAATAAGGATGCGTTGCAACGTAGAGCTCAGATTGGTGATGCCACTGAAATGGATGCGCAGGGCGGCCGAGCCCAGTGCTTCCCAGGAACGCCAGCCCACCCTGCAACTGAGAAACCCTCGTGTCTACAGGCCCAGTATAGAGGTAGCCTTCCTAGTGGCCTGGTAGCAATTGGGGCAACCCAGTACAACCCTGTAAGGTTCATTCATACGGCTGGCGCAGCGGGTCCAAGAGAAAGGAACTGGAGGAGAATGTATCACCAGTACAAAAGTCCTGTATTTCCATCCTGCCATTGGAGCATCTGTTCCCTCCTACTGCAGTACTGTTCCCGTTTGTGGTTCTGGGATTAGGTATTCTGCAAGTGTTCTTGCTCACATTGTCTCTCCTATGCTAATGGTGAACTGTGGGCAGGTGTGCTGGTGAGCACCAATGGTGGCAGAATCCCACTGCAGCTAATGTTTTTTAACCCCAGGCCTGTCTTTGAAAATGAGCTGTAGCATTTCTGTGGGGCACTGCAGGCTTCCTTGCCTCCCTTCATTTAGGGGGACTCAAGGCCCTCAGAGGAGACCCGTGCACGTAAGCCAGGACAGCATTTTGCAGGAAGCTCGCCCTCTGGGCCTCTTCATCCCGGATGCGGGAGATCTCTGCCTCTTTGAGTCGAAGCTTTTCTCGAAGAGATGCATTCTCACTCTCTCTGTCCAGCAGCGCCTCCCGGTGTTCACTCCCGATCACTGCAAGTGAGAGCTCTGTAAGGAGGAGGTGTGGGTGCCTTGTAGGGTGTCCCACACCTTTAATCCCAGCATTGGGGAGACAGGTAGGTTGATCGCTAAATTTGAAGGCCTGCGTGGTCCATGGAATGAGTTCAAACCCAGGGTTACACAGAGAACCTCTGTCTAGGGGGTGCAGGAAGGAAGAGATGCATCTCTAGGGGAGACCCTCATCCCATCCCAGCTATCCAGGTGATCTGTGGTAACCTTTCAGCTGACGCTCCAAGGCTGCCACCTTTTCCCTCAGCACCTCCTGGGCTACCAGGTCAGCCTGCATACGGCCCAGCTGTTCTTGCATCTCCACTCTCACCCTGGTCACTTCAGCCACTTTTTCTTGGTCCTTGTTGCTCAGTTCCTGGGATGGGATTGGGGAAGGTAAGAAAGACCATGACCTGGAAATGAACCCCTAGAGTTTATGTTCCTTGCTAACAGATGCCATGCTACCTGTTGCAGTTCTTCCAGGCGCCGCTGCTGCCCCTCCATTTGCAAGTTCAGCTGGCTGGCCCGTGCCTGGGACTCAGCTACCATCTGCTTCTGCTGCAGGCAAGTACCCTGAGCCTCATCCCTCGCCTGTGCCAACAGCCGAATCTTCTCCTCCAGGTGAGCAAGACGGTGTTGCTGTGGGTGGGGTAATGACTGCTGCACATGAATGGCTCCCAGTCTGAGCTCAAAACTGGAGGGACAGACAGTCTGCAGGGGTAATAACACCCCCCCACATACGAGGGCCGAGAAGAGGACTGAAGTTGTCCTGCATCCAGAAGCATCTCTTGCTGGGCTTTCCTCCTGCATCTCAAACCAACTCTATCACTTCTGGCCTTCTTCTTACCCATGCAGTAAGGAAGCACCACAACCTTGCTGGCTCCTGGGATCCCTGAGCACCAATCCTGAGGCCCCCAGCCCTGGTCTTGCCCACTTCAACCAGACTCCTTTGCAAGGTGGCTACACTTTGGCCTACACACTTGTGGCCAAAGCTCACCTCTTCCAGGCGGGCCTGGTTCCTGGCTTTGATGAGCTCCTCCTCGGCGTGGCCACGCTCACTGAGCACTGCTGCCTTTGTGCGGCTCAGCTCCTGCATGGCAGATAGCCATCACTAGCCCATCTTCAAAACATGTTGTCCCCATGACCCAGGGCTCCTTGCAGGCCACTGAGCAGCCAGACTGGGAAAACCTTTCCATAAATATTCTCAGAACCTTACTGAGCAGGGTTTTTACTGCTAAAGTGGCCTAAATGTCATTTTGAGTTTCTTGACCTTTCAAGGATGGGTGGGTCCCCATAGTGAGAACTAATGAGGGTGAAAATGAGGGGTGCTCCAGGGTCCTGAGGCCATGAATGTCCTCCTGCAGTCAGCCCAGGGCCCATGTGATCTTACTTCTTCCAGAGACAGCCGTAGAGCCTCTAGTCGCTGTATCCTTTCCTGCATGGCCTTCTCACTCTCCTCTAGGTGACGGGTCATGTGATCCACCTGCCCAAATTAGGGGAGGGGTCAGGGCCAGCAAACACAGGCTCCCCTAGTCCTCACCCCATGGAATCCCTACCCTGGAAATCAGGTGTCATTTGGCAAAAGCCTGACTTGAGTGTCCTGGTAGGCACCAAGGACAGAGGCTCTAATCAGGAGAACATACTGCAAGTTAGTCCACAGCTGCCTGAACTATAGATACTGTTGTCTGCAACTCTGGTATTATCAACTCAAGATTCACCGACCAGGGGCATGCCCTGGAAATATTGCATCACACAGGGCCAGCTGGTCTGCAGGTGAGTCAGGGGTATCCATAAGGCAGCACCTCTTTGGCATGCAGCTTTTCCAAATCTTCCACAGTCTGTTTAGCTCTCCTCTTCTCAACATCCAAGCGCTCTGGAGGCCCAATAGGGAAAAGCATGGTGAGTCTTCTCTGGGGTGCTTCGTCCCTGGAGCCCATCCATACCTACCCTCAGCCTGAATAGCACGGATCTTCAGCTCAGCTGATGAGTTAGTCAGCTCTTGTCTGGTCAGAAACAGCTGCTCCTGCTGAGACTTTACCTTCCGCTCCAGCTCATCCACCTGGGAAGCAGGTGACACTAGAGGAAGCGTCACCCTGTCTTGCTACACTACCCTGGGCTCTTTGAGTGGCGAGTTCTATCCCCCTTGGCCATACCCTCTCAAACCCCCACACCCTCTTACCTGGCTTCTGAGCAGCAGGTTCTTTTCATTGGCAGCAGACAGGTCTCTGAGGAGCTTAGATTCCCGATCTGCAGCTTCCTGAGAGAGAAGAGCAAGCTTCCATCCGGGCTGTTGCCAGGTGCTTCCATCTACCTAGAGTCCACACAGCTCAGCTCCTACCTGCTGCTCCAGCTTGCGCTCCTTCTCCTGTCTCTGGGACAGGCTCTGCCGTTCCTGCTCCACTGTGCTCAGTATCTCCCCCAGGTCCTGGGCCTTCTGCTCTGACAGAGCCAGAGCAGCCTCTGTCATTTGTAGCCTACAAGGAGGAAGACCAGCCCCAGTCCAGCTCCATCAAGCATGTCACCTGCTTGGCAAAGGCCTTCTGTTCTCACTCCTACCAAGCCTCTACTCAATCCCTGGGAAGCACATGCCCCCGCCTCTGCCTTGTGGGCATGGCTGTCTCTAAGATGTCAGAAGGTTCCTCTCCTCTGCCTTACTTGGCTTTGAGGGCATTGATGATGGACTGTCTCTCGCTGAGGGCTTCCTGAAGCTGCCCTACTCGTGCTGCTGATGCCCTGTGGACAAAAAGGTGGTTCTGGGAAATCCACAACCCAGAGCTCCTAGCTTCTCCCAGACCTGGCAGCAGCAGCTGATCTCTGCACATTAATGTCTATAACATGCACAGAGCTAAGCACTCCACAGCTGCCACTAATTGCCAGCCCACTTGCTTGGAACCAATGATCTTGTTTTTAGCTTTGTAAAAGACAGGGTTCAGGCTAGGACATAATCAGCCAGGCAATGAGAGGCAGGTACCCCAGCTCAGCTATGATGTCCTACTTCCTGCAGTCCCAGGGCTCACTCACCTGCTGTTTCTGGCCATCTCTTCTCGTTGCTTATCAATCGTCTCCATTAAATCCAGAAACTGGAGGCAGAGTCAGTCAAAACACATTAGAAGCGGAGCCTACCCTGGTCAGGGACAGGCATGCAGACTCCCATCAACAGTCAGGCTGCAAAGGACTGAGTTGCCCTGACCCCACTGTCTCATTCAGAGGGAGGGAACGCTGGCAGAGGGAGGCCTGGAGGCTAGGACCCCCTGTTTGTTCTCAGCTCTGGGGTGAGGTCAGCATATAGGAAGTGGGACCAGGAGGCTACCTTAGCCTTGGCTTGCCTTGGCTCAGAGGCCTGCAGGAGGATGGAAAAGGGGAAGAAGGAAGCTGACCTGAGCTGAGAGGAGCCCAGTGAGGTCACCGTGCTCACCTGCTTGGATTTCTCTTCCTGGAGGTGCTGAACCTCCTTGCTAAGGACGTTGGTGCGAGCTTGGTTCTCTCGAAAGGCAGTGAGCCGGTCCTGGTTGTGGTCCATGGCTTGTTCTGTCAGAAAGAGCCATTTTGTCTATTGGGCTCAACATTAAGGGCAATGGCTAACCCAGTGCTGTGCTGCCTGTGTCTGGAAGTTTTACTGAGAGCCCACTCTATGGAAAGCAACATCTCCACCACAAATTGTACATCCCCATCCAGTACACCTGGGTGAAGCATTTTAGTGGAGGACAGGAGTGGCTGATGCAGGACTTGATTTCTTGTACATATGGGGGAGTTTCTGTACTACCCCTAAAAGGTGGGCACTTCCTGGAGTATCTGGCTTCTCCAACAAAAGTCAAGGAGTATATATGACTTTAGAAATTGATGCTGCTGGTTGTGGTGGTGCACACTGGTAGGATTTGCTGAAAGAGATCGATGCTATCTTCTCAAAGACTGACAGCATTATAAGCCAGACGTGGTACTATATGCCAGTGATCCCTGAACTTAGGCACCTGAGGCAGGGGGATTATGAGGTCAAAGCCAGCCTGGGCTACATAGCAAGACTATTTTTCACACACACAAGATCAAACATAAAACAGTTTTAAGAACGATGCCCACATGGATACAGGAAGATACTGGAGATAGCAGAGGAGTCAGGCACAGTGGCAGGTGGTGCCTCTGCAGCAGGGGATATGGCAAAGTCTGGGATCCAGGACTCCATGCAACAAACTACTGAGCCTGAGGCCAAGGTACCATCTATAAGAACTCAGGGTTCATAGGTAGATGAAAGTGAGTTCTGACATAAGTCAGCACAAGCCTGGCACATCCGCTCTACATAAAGCATAGACACAAACTGGGGTAGCTGGAGGAATGTACAAAGAAACCTCCCTAGCTGGGGCTCAGGCCACCCGATGGCTATCAGGCGCAAGGCTTTAGCTTCTTGCCAAGAAACCAGCACCTCTGACTACACAGGTGCTAAGATGTGTGAGCATGTAAGAGAAGCCCGGTGTAAGCACCAGGAAAGCTTCCCACTTGACCTAGGCTGGCTACTCATATCCTGGGCCTCCTAATCTTGAGCTCCCAAACACACCCTTCTGTGGTAGACGAGTTTCTGTTAAAGAGCTTCATTCCTTGATCCAACTTATAAGAAGGTAGCAGCCCTATGTGCCCATACCCACAGCTCTCAGGATGTCACCAGGGATGTTGTTCCCAGCCAGGTCCAGCTTCCACAGGGTTCTGTTGCTGGGGAGACAGTTCACCAGGGCGCGGCCTCCCAGGAGGCCAATGTTATTCCAGCGAAGGTCTGGAAGGAAATCTATTGTTAATCAGATAGTACTGGCCCAGCCCAGGATGCTCCTCCCTTTGATACTTACTGCCTGTGGCTGCCAATATAGCCAGGAGCCCAGGCCACCCTCTCCAGCAGCCAGGGGTGGGGGTGGTGCAGTTTAACACAGCTCAGTGTACCCAGGTGTCATGGGGTATAGCAGAATTCAGGAGACCTCACCCAGCTGCTGGAGAGTGGTGTTCCCCTTCAGGGTCAGGGCCAGTTCCTCTGCTCCCTTGTGACTGATCTGGTTGTTTCGGAGGTCCAGCTGCTGCAGGGTACTATTGGCTGCTAGGCCCCCACAGAAGATGGCAAAGGCATCTTCCCACATGCCAAGGTTGTTCCACTCTAGGGTAAGACTACAGGAAGGATGGACACAGGTTCTTGGCTCAGCAGAACACTTGTCCCATGAGGCCCAGGGCATGTAGAAGGTGAGAGGTAACCAGTTTCCTATCCACCAGTAGGTGAAGAACATGGGTAAGTGGTGGAAAGTGAGCTGGTCTCAGGGTTTTATTCTCTGGGACCAATCCTAGGCCACATAGAGAGGAAGCTGTGAGGTACGGGTAAGCCTGGATGCAGTCCTACCTCTGAATGGACTTGTTCTGTCTAAGGAGCTTTCCCAAAGCCTCAGCTCCTGTAGCTCGGAGGTTGTTGCCCTGGAAAGGGAACATCCTGGCCAGTCATTCTTGTTACCTTGGCTCTGGATACCACACCTGAGCCCTACAGATTCAGGCAGTGCAAAAGGCTAGGAGGTAGCTCTGGACAAAGGCATGGTTGTCAGATTCTAGTTTTCCTGACAGTAGTAGCATTGTAGCACTTAGTCCCTTGAAGTTTATGCGAGCACTGTTGAGATCAGGGTATGTAGAGCATGCTCAAAACAACACTCTGCCTTTAGAGTACTCACAACACCCATGGGATCCTCAGAGAGCAGTCCTAAGACCTTGGGTATGGGAACTTTTACAGTCTCTAGCAACTTTCAAGACCCCAGGCCCCTGAGTCTGTCTCTTTCCACTGCCCAGGGTACAGGCCTGCTCACCTTTAGATCCAGACGCAGCACAGTGGTGTTGGCACACAGCCCTTGGAACAGCAGTGTGGTCCCTGTGTAAAGGCAGTTGGAGGAGAAGCCCGACATGTGTCCTAGTTGTACCATTGTTTTGGGTTCACATTAGTAATGAGTTTCCCCATTTACTGTAAGGTCATGTTAGAAACATCTGAGCTTGCCAGGTCTGACCTTTCTTGAGCCAAGTTGGAGACATTAAGGCTTCTCTATTACAGTGAGACTGACCTCTACTCCCAGGTTTTGGAAAAGAATGTCGAAGTACACAAAGAGTGGAGAAAACGGGACGGGGAGGGGGTTCAGGGATCCCATTGACTTCCCTGCTTACAGCTACCCAGGCCAAACACAGCCAGGACACCCGCCCTTAGGCCAGCCTGGAGGCAAAGGGCTTGAACCCTACTCCGAAGCTTCAGGTGCTGTTCTGAGGTCATCGACTTCACCTTCCTCACTCAGCATGCAGTCGCTGAGGACAAGCTCTTTCAACAGTGTCTCATCATGCAGCAGCTTGCCAAGGGCCCTGCAGGTGTCCACCGTCAGGCTCTGAGTAGCCAGGTCCAGTCGGCCCCGCGGAAGCTGGTGCAGTTGCTGCAGGACAGCCTCCTGGGGCTCGGCCCCACTCTCCTTGCACAGGCGGCTGTAGGAGCGCCGGAACTCCTCCATGTCCCCAAATGCTGACAGGGCCTTGTAAGCATGCCCCTAAAAACAGGCTGCACGTAAGCTTGCTAGGCTGGTGGCTGAGAGCCCCTTTCCCTAGAGAGTGTACACGGGGACGTTGAGCTGAGCTGGCCCTATAAGGGGAGGCCTAGAGAGAGATGTGGACTAGATAGATCAAAACCGCTCAAGGAAGGGGTTCGGTGATAGGGAGTGCCGGAGCGAAGAGCACTGGCCTAGGAGAGCAAGTAGCCGAGTTGCACGTACCCTGGTCCGGCCCTACGGCCCCTAGCCCGCCCTCGCGAGGTGGCCTCAGGTTGCTGATGCTATGCTCTGGACGCGGTCCCGCGCGCCTCAGTATCCAGGAAGAGCTTGGAGCTCCGGGAAGGAAGATAGGAACTACAAATCCCATGAGGCATTGCGGAAGAGGTGCTATCGGTAGACCAATGAGAGCGAAGGGTGGGCTTGAGCTGAATCTCAAGCCCCGGGAGCCAAAGCGGTGCGCTCTGACTCATTGGTTGGAAACTCAGGGAAAACGCGCGGGGTGGGAACCACTTGTGTGATTGGCTGCTGGAGTTGGAGGTGGAACTTCATGAACGCGCTCCACGTTCATTGGTTGAGATATGGGAGGGTTCCGGAGAGCGCGCATTGAGACTGTAGCCATGGAGGAAACGAGCGGCTTCCGGAAGGTGAGGCCCTCGGTCGTGGGACGAGCTTAGCTTCGGGCATTGCGGATCCCGGAGTAATTCTTGTGTAGACTTGAAGTCAGCTGTATTGCTGTTCCCCGTCTTTAGTGGGGGTCGGGCAGCCGGGTGGAGCAGGGCAGAGCCGCTCGAGCGCTCTGTGGCTGGACCGGGTGGCTTCGCCCGCAGATCCAGTCTGGTGACGAGGGCTTTTCTAACCCGGCCGATGCGGGTGCGTGGAGCACACTGACGCGGGCCTCCACGGTTTGGGCCGGCGTCATTTCTCAGGGACAAGCAGATTTACCAAGACTCGCCCATCAGCTGGGGAAAGTGAAGTGGAGGTGTTCCGTTCCATGAGTGGTGCGATTAGGGGTCGGCTCTTTGTATCAGGCCCGTGCGTCCCATGTGCAGAGTTCGGGGCGGCCGCTACACTCCGTTCAGTACTTGAATGGTCTGGGGGGATTTGGCCAGAATCGGGGTTGTGGACAGGAGAGAATGACAGGAAGGGAGGGACTTGTATCCTTGACTGTGGCTTTCCCCTAAGGCTACCATCCAGCAGTCACACCCACTCGTTCACTGAATGGCCCACCGAGCTGTAGTCCGGTCCGTAGCTGGGACGCACGTAGACTTTTCAGGTACCCCTCTGGTAGTGTGTAGGGGGAAATGCCAGCAGGTGGCGCTGTTCTCGCGTGATTGTTCGCGGTCCCGCTTAACAAGTTCACCTGTGCCCTCAGGTTCATGATGTCCATCCATTCCCACCTGTGCCCCTCTGCAGCCTCCTTGTGACCGATGCTCGTGAATCCAATTTCACCTTCCTCTGCAGGCCACCCACTTCTAGGGTCCTGGGTGTCTGTTGCTTCCAACCTTTTGCTTTTGCAGTCATCGTGCTTTCTGTTATGCACTGCTTAAACTTGAGTGGTCTGATGGCTTTATAAACTGTACAGATTCTCAGGGGCTCCTGTGTCTCACGTTGGATGTCCCCATTGAATTCTTAAGCCCCTGGGGTCTCACAGTCATTCCCATCTCACTCAGCTTTTCAGGTTCTCAAACCATCCCTGAAGCTTGCACTACCACCAGTAATCATTGCACCATTACAGCTGGGTCTCTCCAGACCTAGTCGCCAGGTTTTCATTTACAACTAGAAATGACTTCCAACTTCTTGTCAAAGAAAGTTCAAGGGTTCTTCGGTATCTGTCCACCCACCCCTCCAGTCACAGCCCAGCTCTAATATGCTGTCTGTCTGTGCACCGGTAATCCAAGTAGCATTGACAGATGGACTGCCAAAGGGGTCAGCATTCCTCAAAGCTGCCAGTACCTCCGCTCACGCCCCACCCCGCCCCCATCTGATGGAGTATTTTCTCCCAGCAGTGAAGGTGAAGCATTGTCCCTCAGCTCCCAGGAATAAGAATGTTGTTACTGGACTTTTCCTCATCTCTTGTGCCCCCTTGTCTCTACAGGCAAATCTCTCAAGCCTTTCTTGACAGCCCCTATGACATCCTCCCCTCAAAGCATAGCTGACCTCATCCCCCAGCCTGGGAAGAGGCCCTAGAATGGCACTGTCTCTAGCTTTGTTACAATCATGCTCCATCTAGAACTGACATGGGAACATGTCAGGAATGGCACTGACTCTCTGCCCTTCCTCCAGGAGCTGGTCAGCAGACTACTGCACATGAACTTCAGGGATTCCAAGACTAAAGGTTTGGGGCACTAGTGGGGTGGGGAAGAATGTGGGACACAGGGAGGAAAGGGAGGCTGTCCTATGACCCACCCTTTCTCCCCAGTCAGTGGAGATGCACTGCAGCTCATGGCGGAGCTCCTGAAGATCTTCGTGGTAGGTGAGCCAAGGGCCCCCACAGCACCACAGAAAAATGGAGATTCCTTGTTCTGTTTTTCAGTAGACAAACGCTCCTGAAAAACTTACTCAAGAGCCATCTAGGCCCCTCTGAGGGCTGACAGTAGGTCCAGAGGCCTAAAAAAGGCAGGGTTAGAGCTGCCCAGCTTCCCCTAGCTCACTTCAGAGTGTCTCAACAGAAGCAGCTGTCCGTGGGGTCGGGCAGGCCCAGGCAGAGGACCTAGATGTTGTGGATGTGGATCAGCTGGAGAAGGTGCTTCCTCAGCTGGTATGTGGGGTGCAGGTGGGACTGCCTGCAACACTCCAGGAGTGGTGCTAACGGGATCACTTTGAGCACATCCTCTTCCATAGCTCCTGGACTTCTAGAGGTCGCCTGTGGCCTGCAAATCTACAATGAACTCATATCGGCAGGGATGCCTAGTTCCCAAGCTCTCCCTCCAGCTTCCAGAGGATGAGAAGATCCCAGCAGCTGTTACCCTTCCTAGCTATTGCCTCTGGGGGTCCTTATGAGACAGGTGCAGGGAAAGGTAGGGCAGCCTGCCCACAGCCACGGCCCCCTGTGTCCCCCCAGCCTTTCATTATAAACAAACCAGCCGCTCTGGCAGTGCTGCCTTCTTGCCACCCTACATCAAAGCTGCCATGTAGCTTTTTACCACCTGACCCCCACCCCGAGGATGCCTCCCTGAGCTGTAAATTTGTTTTTACAAAGCAACGTCAATAAATCAACACCATCTCTCTGAGGCTTGGCCTTCTTGTTGCCATTAATCACCCAAAGTGTAGTTGCTTCAAAGCCTGAGCCCCATGCTCCCTTCCACCCGTCTCAGTGGGACAAATGCACAACTCTCAGAAAGGACAGGATCACAAACAGCATGTGTGCACATGCTGCAGTAAAACCGGAGCCTCCACACATGTGGCTGGCTCACTCAGAAAATGTTACTCCTGCCACAGGCCACAGCAGTTGCCACTAGTAGGCTGTGGGGTCCAAGAATGTTTCTGTGAACCAGTACCAGTTCACTGGTGGAAGCAGAACCAAGATACACAAGGTGAGAAGACCCAGAGATCTGCTGTCTGAGCCTGTCCTGTGGCCACACTGAACTGCAGAAAGGCTCTCCTTCAGCCCTGCCCTACTTCACTTGCAGTCTGGGTATAGGTACGGGGCAGGCTGGAGCTGAGCAGGAAACAAACCCAGTGCAGGCTTGAGCCCCCTGCTGAGGGCAGGCCAGTTCTCCAGACACAGTCTCCCCATCTCCCACATAGTGTCTTAGGGGGGCAGGTAAAAAGCTCCTCTGGGGCTGGAGAGATGGCTCGGCGGTTAAGAGCACCGTGTGCTCTTCCAGAGGACCCGGGTTCGATTCCCAGCACCCACATGGCAGCTCACAACTGTCTGTAGTTCTAGTTCCAGGCAAACACCAAGGCAAATAAATAAATTAATTAATTAAAAAAAAAAAAAAAAAAAAAAAAAAAAAAAAAAAAAAAAAAAAAAAAAAAAAAAAAAAAAAAAAAAAAAAAAAAAAAAAAAGCTCCTCTGACCCCTGACTGTCAGTCCAGTGTGAGGACACCATGGAGACAGTCACCAATCATCTAGGCCCAGAACTGAGAACTGTGTCAGCAGTGGGGGTGGGAGGTCAGGTAGGAAAGCTATAGAATATGAAAGGACAACTATTATCACAGGGCCTATAACAAACTTGAGGGCAACACCTGAAGGCAATGGTCAGACTGGATTTAGCAGGATGGATACAGCTTTTTTTTCTCTGTCTGCAACCCCCACATACCATACAGTATGTTTCTGACCTCTAAGCACTGGGGAGCAGGTGGGAGAAAGGAGACATTCAGGAAGGGGCTAGCTGGTGGGACAGTGCTGGACCAGGACCTGCAGTCCCACTGAAGGCATGCATACAGAAAAGGCTCCCAGGATATCCCAGCCAGGCACAGCCAAAGGTAGCTTTGTGGTTAAGTATGACTGCTTCCTCGTCTCTGGCTGTATGCCACAGCTTGCAATGGCCCAGATTACTGTAGGTAATTTGCCAAGGAGGCTTCCGCTTACAATCCTGTTCATTCAGGAAAGGAGTTAATGAGGTCAGATATAAATGAAGAGGAAGCTGGCTACCCAGGGTTCTGCCCTTCTCAAGCCCTTCAGAGATACCACAGCTTCTTAAAAATAGAAACACCCTGTGGTCCAACCAAAGTCCCAGGGGTCTTTTGGGTAGCAGTGAATAAGACTGAATTGGATGAAGCCTGAGGCCCTTTCTTTTTTTGAGAGAAGCGCGAGTCTTTATTCCTGCTCGGGGTGGGTGGGGTGGGATGGATCCTGTGGCTGATGGTGGGCATCTCCAGGCTGGTAGCTTTCACCTCTTGCCTGCTGTGATGTAAACACCAGAATGACCACACGCTCCTCAATTGCCGCTCGGTCACCCTGCCCTACCCAGTTAGTCCATGACAGGCAGGTACCTGGCAGCTTCAGCCACTTGGGCACTTTGCCCAGGCTTCTCCTCACAGGCTGGGCTGTCCCTTGAATAGGCTCTGGGGGCTCCAGTGCCCCTTCCTCAGCAACTGGCTCAGGCTCCAAGGACACAGGGTCAGGGGCTGGCAGCAGAGGTGGGGACCCAGTGGCCCGGGACATACACCTAGGGATGGAAGACCAAGACCAGGTGGTGGGCACAGCCTTGGAGGGGCTCCCAAACCCCTCCGAAACTTACCTGGCCACCAGCACATCAGCTGCAGATGGGGAGACGGTGTGTTCTAGCAGGCCGGGTTCCAGGTAGAGACCTTCAGAGGCCAGAGTCCACCCTTAGCACAGATGTGATTTGCACTTCCACCCACACTGCAAGTGGGGTGTGACCAGGCAGGTGCCCCAGGAAAGTGGGTACTGAGCATGCAGATCCCCCAAGCCTATGAGGACCCCAGAGTGAATGCCTTCTAAGGACTCTTGCTTTGGGCATCAGGGAAACTGGGATTCAGGGTGAGCTCTACTGGCAGGGGTCAGAGTAAGGCCTCACTCACCTGTTGATTCCTCAGCTCCAAAGTGCACAAGGGCAGCAGGGAAGAGGTTTGCCTATAAGGAAGGCAGGGAGCGGGGAAGGCTCAGAGGGCCAGACAAGCAGTGTTTAGCAGGCTCAGGTCTCCCAGAGATGATCCACCCTTTCCTCTATCAGTACCCTTATAGACCACAGCATAGCAAAGCACCAGTTAGGAGCCCACTTTGCTTGTGTGAACCATGGTGTCCTCCTCCTCATTCCTCTGCCCAGCTGTAGTATCAGTAAATTTCCTACGTCATTTTGGAAGCCCACAGTGCACTTGAGTTTATGACTCAGGTACACTTTATCGAGAGGGTCAGAGACACAGGGCTGTTGAGTGGGGGTCTGGGTCTACTGTCTAGGAACAGAAGTGGGAGAGAAAGACCTGGTCACAGCCCCATTGACATCCAACTCACTCTACCCCCTACCTCGCTAATACCCCCCCATAAGTGAAGGGCTATGGGTGGGAACATCCCTACAGTTAGGAATGTACCCCGAGCCCCTGGGAGACAGGAGTGCCCTGGGATAACAAGCCCAGGTATTATCAAGCTGCTTTAGAGAAGCCATGAGCTGAGATGCTTCCTTATAAGATACACTGGTCCAGGCACGGTTGTCACCACTGGACTAAGAAAGCTGGAGCCAGGACCAGCCAAGCTCCTCCTACCCCACCCAAACAAGGACAGCTCGTACTTTGAAAACCCAATTGAATGCCTGGGATCAAAGCCTCCTAAACCACATCTATCCAAAGGGGGCGGAGGGTATGGGGTTTCTGCCCTACTTTCTTGGGCACAGGTGTGGGGTGGGAGCATCAGTTGACACCCTTGGATACAAGGCTCTGAGGCCTCCTTACAGGGCGTGTGACAGTTCAGCCCAGAGTGGAGAGGCCCAAGTATCACACATCAGAATGGTTTATTCTTTTTTGGTTTCTGTGCCCAACGGGAGAGGGGGCTGGGGCTAGCTGACGTGGCCAAAGACTCAGGACAGCCAGGAGCCTGGCAGGACCTGGGAAGGGGCTGCAGCTGCAGGCTAAGGGCATTCTTTCCATGAGGCTCCAGGCTCCTATGAATGCCACAGGCTGGAGGGGTGGGTGGGGTGGGTGGGGTTGGGGGATGTTAAAAGATTAATAAGAGCAAGCTTCAAAGGCCAGGCCTAGGAACGCTGAAACCTCAGCCTCCAGCCGGCAGCAGAGGGACACAAACAAGGGCGGTGAATGCTTTGAAAGGCAATTGTGAGGTCTGCGATCAAAGCATCTTGAGAGGAGGCCTGTGGGGTGGGCGGGGGGCTGCCCCAGTGCCCTGGAAAGGCGCCAGAAGGAAGCCAGGGATCCAGGCAGGGGGCATGCATGGGGAGGACAGTACTAGGACCCTCCTGAGCTCCAAATGGCTGGCCCTATCTCCCACCAAGGTAGCCAGCCTTGCAGTGCCCTGGGCTACCTTCTCTGCTCATGGCTCCTTCTATCACTTCTAGGAGCCTGTCAGGCACACGCACAGATCTTATCTGTTTTCTACCACCACCAGTCAAGGGGGCTCACTCAGAAGTGACTGAGGAGGCAGCTGCGTGGCCGCTCCAAGGCTGGACCCTTACCAGCAGGCCTCGGGAAATTCAAAGAGGGCAGAGAGAACCCACAACACCAACCAAGGAAAGGCCAGCTGTGGGCTCTGCCCCCACATGCCTACAGCCAGCCCCAGATGAGGGCACTGGACTTGTTGATATCAAGGCTAACGGTTTTCAGAGGAGGCTGGGCCTTCATATGAACCCACTTGTGCCTCTACCTGCAGCTGGGTCCCCTGGGGCAGTGTGAGCGAGTGTCTGTCCTCTTCAGGACTGCAGGAACAGCCACCACTTTGGTTTATAACCAAAAGCAAGGCTGACACTTTCCTCTTTCTCCCCAGAACCAAACCATCCCATAAGAGTGCAAGGCTACTACCGCAACTCTGCATTCTTAGCTTCCTGACCCCATATTAACCATTGCCAGGGTCAAGCCTGTCCAGGGGGAGCGGTGGACCAGGGAACAGAGAAATCCCTGGTTCCCTCCTAGGCTGGGTCTCAGCTGACTCAGCTGGGGGTGAGGAGTCCTCTGGGCTGTTCAGCTCTGTCAGCAGCAGAGTCTAGGGCCTGCCTCACTGCTGTCTCTTCCTCTCTCTAGCCTGGGCAGGAATTCAGGAGAGCATGGGGAGGGAGTCCCCTCCCACAAGGTACCCCCTAGGCCTCTAGGACCAGCTCCTAAGTAAACTCATCCTCTGTGTCACTCTTCAGTGCCTGCCCCAAACTGAAACCCTTGCCCATTTCCTTGAGTCTCTGGGGTCCCAATGGAACAAGTGGACAGAAGACCATCCCAACCCACAAATGGATTCCACTCTCTGCTCACTCTACAGCCCCCCACAGGCCACTCTGCACCACACTGGAATTTAACGCTGGCCAGGCCTCCAGGCTCTAACCCATCCTTCTTTTTACCCCAGCACAGACACACAGAGAAGCAGTGGCAGACTTGACCACCTGAGCACAAGGTTTAAGCTACCACCCTTCCCTACACCCCAGAACTACCCAGAGCTCAGGGGCAGGATGGGGGTGGCAAATGACCAGCAGTTCCCAGAAGACACCAGAGGGCAAGACTTCTCCAAGTTTCAGAAAGCACAGCCAGCCAGGTGGGGTTGGGCACAGGGTCTCTGGGCTTCCCCTGCTTTGCCTGACTTTCCTCCCTGGGAACCAACAAAACACCACTGATCACCAAAACCCTGAGCAAGGAGATGGACTGGGGCAAAGCAGGGAGACCAGGGCTCAGGTCCAGGAAGTGTACAGTGCACACAGGGCCCTATTCCTGCCTTTCTGTGGTTTTCATCCTCCATGCCCTTAGAAAGCCCTTGCTCTCCTGGGCCAGTGGCATCCCCGACATGCACCCCTTATGGTCTTCTGTGGCCCACCCCTGGGCAGCAGAGCCCAGCCCCGCCAGATGTGAAAGCTACAGTTTCCAGGGATGCTGCCTGCTCACCTACCGGAGGGGGGCAGGCTTCCTTCCCTCAGCAGCAGGCAGGGATGCCACCCCTTGGGAGGCCCTGTGGCTCCAGACAGAGCTGACGGATGAAAGGAGACGGCTGCTGGTAGCATGGGCAGAGTGTCACCAGGAATCAGGCAAAGGCGGATGAGAGGCACCCTGGGGCTTGGGGGGGATGTGAATCCAGACTGGGGGAGGGGGGACTGGGCACTGGCCCTCAATCCCAAGTCTTCCAGATTCAATGTTTATCAACAGGCTTGCCAGAGAGGTGGGGAGGGGCAGTGAAGAAGGAAGAGAGCCGGCGGCGCCTAGAGGTTCATAAGCCAAGAAGGGAGTCACAGGGTCACAGGCCCACTCTCTCCGGGGTACCTCCCTGCTTTCCGTTTCTCCAAAGCCATGTGGCTCCACTTCTTCCCTCAACAGTCCTTGGTGAGGTTCCAGCTTGTTGGCCTGCTTGCTTCCAGCCCCATCTCACCCCAATAGTGGCAGCTCTAGGCAGCCAGTGGAGCCCGTCACCCCCAACCCAGACCTTTAGCAGAGGCCTCAGGCGCCTCTGTTGTTAATTAAAATATCTGAAGACTTTGAAAAGGAAACCATTAGGCCAGAGGAGCTAGGGAGGCCCCAGATGCTCTCCCAGGGGCGAAGGACAAGGCATTCATTCCTCCAGGTTCTGCAGGGCACAGGGTCAAGTAGCCTCAGCCTTGGTGGAGCTCTCTGGGCCTCAAGAGGCCCCCATGGAAAAGCCTGGGGCCAACAAGGCATACCTACCTACCAGAGACCAGCAGGGGTCTAGGGGGAAAGATGGCAGAGATAAGGGGCAACAAAAGCCAAGGACCCCAGCCCTCTTGGGGCTCTGTGCCACTCCTGGACAGAGCTGCCAAACCCCTTCCTCACCTAGATGCTAGAGAGAGGGCTGGTGTCATTTAGCAGCCCAGGGGCCAGGACCTCCAAGCGACCCCAGCTGAGGACAGCAGGCCAGCTAGTTGGGTAGGCCCATCCCCACCCCGGGGCCAGGCAGGAAGCGGAGGAGGTTGGAAAGCCCAGTCAGAAACAACTTCAGAGGCATACTGCTCCCTCTGAATTTACCGGCTCTAAAAGGCTTTATTACCCACCCGCAGGGCCTGCCAGGGCGCTCCTTCCCAGCCCAACCGCAGCATGGCGCCCTGCCCTCCCAGCCCAGCCAGCAGCACCCTTGTGAGACAATTGGTACCTGAAAGAGAGTCAGCGTGTGGTCATCCAGAACCATTTTGGGAGGAGCAATGACTGTGGAGAGAGGGGCTGTCTTTCAGGACACTGGTAGCCCCCATACCTCAGGGCAGACAGGCCTCAGTAGGCAGGTCACAAGCAGGCCATCCACCCACCTCTGCTGCTCAAAGGGTCCTCACCACCCTGATGACAGTTATGCTTCTGGATCCATGGTCTCCCTTGCAGCCTGAGCCACAGGGTGAGACTGGGAAAGAGGCCAAGCTAGAACTGGGCACTGACACTCCCCCCAAGGGACTACAGGGCCGGTAGCAGGACAAGTCTCAGCCCTGACAGGAGCTCACACCTTGCAGACTAAAAAGAGGGAAAGAGGCTGGTGCCAGATGGAGCAGAGGCAGGATGAGGGGCAGAGAGAGACTCACACAGGTAAAAGGAGAGCTCGGGATTCCCCAGGTGGCTCCTAACAAAGTCTCGAAGGTCCCCCACTGTGGAGAGAGGGGAGCATCAGCAGAGTTGAGCCTTCCAACACTCTTTGCTCAAGGTCCTGCTGGGAACCTAGAGACATCAGCCTCAGGGCTATTCTTGGCAATGCAGACTCAACATCTATCCACCTTGTTGGTACATGCTAAACCCTAGATGTGGGGATTCAACAGTGTATTCTCCACTTCCAAGATGGTCAGCCTGGATGGACCACAGTACAGACTGCTTCCACGATCTGTATACTGAGGCAAGAGTGGCCTGACTGCTTACAGTCATGCCAAGCTAAGCCCACAATGTGCCCAGCACCTGCTGAGGACCCAACTCCTCAGCCTGGACTCTTCCAGGGCTCAGGACTAGAAGTACTTCAGCCTCCCTGTTGTAACACAGACCTTAGGCTCTGGTGGCGTTGATGCCTTCTGAGAGGCTTCCTACCTGCTCATGTCCCAAACACTCAGGATCATGAGCCCTGGGGACAGGACCAAGGACTGTGAGAAGAAAGAACCAGCCCCAGTCCTGAACTGCCAGGGTCTGGGTCCACAAACACTGCAGCTGCAGCGTCACTGAGGAGTGTCCCATGGACAGAATGGCAGCTAGCCTGTGACTCCCCCATCTTCCTGGCATTCCAAAGCTGGGAACTGCAGTCCCGTGGCTTAGAACAACCCAACAGGGGCATCATGGCCTCCTCAGGCCACGGCAGGGACTCACCTGTCTCACTGGGACGGAAGAAGCCCTGGAGGATGTACCGGTCAGGAAATAGGACCCTCAGCGCTACCTGTGCAGTCAGAGGGAACAGTTAGAGCCACGGCCAGCACAGGGAGGGCTCTCAGTGCTTGGTTCCCACTGCAGTACCTGTCAGCTACCCCAGGCCTGTTTCCCATGATCCTCAAATGGCTTGAGCTACAAGTGAAAGGAGCCAAGTGCCCAATGTGCGGCCATCGCACTCTAAAGGCTAACCAAGCTCTGCATGCAGCACACACAGGGAGTTCAAGGTCACTGCCGCCTATACAGAAATGAACAAATTAATATTGTACAACCTGTGTATATTTTTAAATCTGCTCTTTTGGCCGAGTACGGTAGTGTGTACTTGGAATCTCAATGCTCAGGAGGTAGAGGCAGAGAACACTTAAGTTCTGTGCCCACCAAACAACAGCAGAAAAAAAAAAAGTTTTTTTTCCTCATAGAGTTACAGTCAGTAGTGGAACACTTGTCCAACACGTACAAGGCCGAGTTCAATTTTCAGCACTACAAAGAAAGAGGAAAAAAAAAAGCTTTTCATCCTAAAATGCTGAGGTGCACAGACCTGTCACAATGCCTGCTCAGTCAGGGAATACATGTCCCATGTGGAGTGTAGGCTGAGCAAGCCTGGAGTTGCCAGAGGTATGACACCTGTGGGTGTGTCCTCCCCACAGGAACTTAAGTCCTTGCTTACCTTTGGATAGCGTTCCAGTTTTTCTTTCATCTGAGCCTCCCTGAAGGCCTTGGTCACTAAGGGGGCTTCTTCCAGGCGCTTCCTGTGGTGAAGAGGGCCAGGTCTCAGCCTCTCAATGAAAAAGCTCCTTACCCAAAGCTCAAAAGCAACTGGTTCCCCATGCTTTTGAGGTCTTAAGGGCTACTCTCCCCTAAGAATGTAGGACGGGACCATAGTGAAGGTCACCATGGAGGAAAGCCATGAGAGACGACCACAGAGCCAGGGATACCTACCGCTCACTCTTGAGCTGGGCCAGGCGTCTCCTCACATCATCCACAGTCACTTCAAAGAACTCGTCAGGCACCTCTGCTGGCCAGGGCTGCAGCAAGTCCTCCAGATCAGGGTGGCACACTACAGGGTCTCGGTCAACGGGCTGTAGACAAAGAAACTCCATTGGTAAGGTTTCAGGCATGCATGTGCATGTGGAATAGCATGAAAACTATCCATCCCAGCTTGGGACAGCACTATCTAGAAGCCCCGATGTTAGCCCTCAGTGGGCATCAGTGTTGCCCGTGGGAACTGAACCCAGAAAATGTCCTAGAAGACTTCTTGCCTCAATGGAAGAACCTCAAGATCAGGATGCCAACATGGAGAGATGCACCCCAGTTGGACGCCACGTCAGGGGCTCCAGAAAGGAGGAACAGTGGAAGCCACCAAATTAGAGTGTTGGCAAAAACTCCAGCCAGCTGCCCCTAGTGCCCTCTCTGGTCCGCAGCCCCAAAGCCAGCCTGACTCCACCTCTTCCCTGGGGAGCAAGCTGGCCCTCCCTCTGCCCACCCAGGGTCAGAGGAAGGGCCAGCGTCACTCCTAATTGGCATCAATGGCAATGAAAATTACAAGGCAGGCCCAGTTCATTTGTGGTGCCCAGGAGGGTGGGATACCTCCTCTGCGCTAGGGTCACTCCATGGAGCTAGGCCTGACCAAGGTGCCCAGCGGGGCCGGCAGAGCCCATGTTTGGTCCTGCCCTGTAGACAAAATAGCTGTAATGCTACAAGTCAGACCCTGAAATGCTGACAACCTGGGGACAGCTTGTCTGACTCTAAGAGCAAGCTTGCCCTTCTTGCCCTCCAGCCACGTGCCATCATTCTAAGGATGGCATCAGGCACAGGGAGGTTGACCCTGCCCAGGACCAAGATACCTACCCTCACTATTCACACTGGGTATATTGTGACGTATACCTGTCCCAACGTCTCCTGAGCAGTCCTCCCCATAACTGTTGGTGGATACCAGATCTCTATAATCTCCTAAAGTTTGTCATATTGCTCTAACCATGTAGCCCATCTGACCTTGGGCTACATGGTTAAGAAAGGTTGGCTGAGGTCTGGGCAGGGCCCACAGGTGGCTAACCAGGGCCCCAGGGGGCTATTTCCTTCAAAAGCCACAACCACACAGTAGCTACTGCGGGAAGCCTGCTCCAGAGGTCTTTCTAACATGATGCCAGGCGCCAGGCTGCCCCTACGGCCACAGTGCCTTGCATTCCAGTGGGGCCACCAGCTTACCCAGGCTCCAGGGGGAGGGGAGGAAATGTGGACACTTCCTGAGCTACAAGCAAGAGTGTCCATGGACAGCCAGGCTAGGCTGGGTGCTGGCAACCTGGGATCCAAAGGCAAATGTAACCTTGGGAGGTCAGGCTCAAAGACCTGGAGGTGCTTAGGGACAGGCTAGGCTTTCTTGCCGCCAGCTCTGGACCCTCCCTAGGCACAGCCTCGGGGTAGCAGGGAAGATAATAGGTCGCTAGCTGCTTCCAGGACAAGGGACATCAGCACCACATTGCCCAGGGGCTGCTGAATTTTAATCAGAAAAATAAAACTGACATCTTTCATTGTTTCGGATCCTCCTTCTGGTTCCTACTCTACGCAGGAGACTTAAGTCTACCACAAAGCCTAGGAACCCAGTGACCAGGAGGATAAAGAGCCCACTCAGAACAGCTCTGTTACAATGTAAGAAGACGAAGGTGAAGAGTCCACTGGCACCTGCTGGCAAGGATCAGGCCATGTGAGCAGCTACAGAAGGGCTGGGACAAAGCATCACATTGTCACCAGTGGAATCAGGGAAAGCCAGGGGACACAGAACGGAGAAGTGCCTCAGTCCCACAGTCCTCCCAGAGCCACTGAGCAGCGAGGGCTAATCATGCCTGACCCCCATCTGCTGTCCTGCCAACCCTGACAGTTTCACATCCAATCCCCATCCTAGGAGAGGGTACTTATAGAGATGTTTTTGGATGGGAACTCAGGTGTGGGGATGAGACATCAGGAAAGGAAAGCACAAAGCAAGCTGTAGACAAGCCCGCCTGTCACGGCCAGTGAGACAACCGGAGTGCCACTGAGGATTTCCTGCCATTCCTCCAGATAAAATGGTGCTAAAATCTAAGATAATATCTTAGAACCCCGGCATGTGGTGGGGAGGGACACAAAAAGCTGTGTTCCATTGGGCTGGAGAGAAGCTACAGGGCTTCTGGTGATCACAGTGAGAAGCCTGGGCAAGAGGCTCCCCAGGACAAGCTAGCCCACAGCCCTATGTGAGGGGCTCCCAAAGAGTCTTCCCCAGGGGGCCTGTGCATGTTGGGCCCACGGCCTCAGAACCAGCCTATTAGGTCAGGGCACATTATGGTTGCTATGTGACTGGTAAAGACTCTGAGATACAGAGTGCCCGAGCAACAGCTGGCTTGGGAATATGGACATAGAGGGCGGATGGGCTCCCTGTTGTCTGTGAGGCTGTGATGGACAGACATCAAGATGAAAGACCCCTTACTAAAGCCTGTACAGGAAGCTTTGGTGCCAGGGAACCCAGGAACACAGATTCTGAGGCTTGGCTAGCAGTGAGGGTCTTTCTTGCACACTGACCAGAAAAGAGGCAAGGTGGGCAGGAAATAGCCAGAAAGCTCTGAGCAGGACAGAAACCACCACTCTCACATAGCCTATCTCCCCAGACTCCACCACACCTGACCCCAAGCAGCTAGGACCTAGGACATAGGAGGCCCAGAGCCCCTGAGAAGCAGGTGAGTACCACTGTGAGCAGTGTCGAGGCTGAAACCACTCCCAGGTCAGCGGGAAGTATGGAGTAAAGGGCCATGCCCAGCAGAGAGCCTCCAGGAAAAGGGCTTAGCACAGCCTGGCCTCGCCAGTCATGGCCATGGCGGGATCTGGTGGCCACAGGATACCCTACTCAAATCAGAAAATGGGCCTGCTGAAGTTTCCTCTTCAGACAGTGATTTTCCAGGACATGATGACAGATTGAAAAAAAAAATGTGAACACTATTTAGAGATGACCTCAATCTCAGATTTTCCAGTTTCCCCATGAGCAGTGGCCGCCTGCCGCCTTTGCTTGCTCTTCCTCAGTCCAGCCGGCGCTGACAATGGCTTTGGTGAGAGAGAATGTGAAGCGTTTCCCCTTGAGGCTTTGAGCTTAAATGAATCACTATAAGAGGGATGCAGGCCAAACCTCCGAGTTACTCACAGGGCTCAGCCACCCTAGGGAGGGAGGCGCCTGAGCACATGGACACCATCAAAGGCCCTGGACGGCACAGCAGGAGGCAGCTGTGCCAGAGTAAGAGGCCAGACTGACTCCGGCTTGAAGATAACACAAGGCTGCTCCTCTTCAAGATGCCAAGACAGCTACAGGGAAGCTCCACGCCTGTCCACTCACAGTGCTCCGAAGGCAGGTTTGCATGCTCAGGATCTTCTCTTAACTGTTCAGCTTCTCTACTGTGGATCTGAAACACTGCCATCTCAAAGAAATGCCACAATCTTTAAAAGAAGAGAGTATAGCCAGGCATGGTGGCACACATCTTTGGTCCCAGCGTTCAGGAAGCACAGGCAGATGAATCTCTTGAGTTCAGGTCAAGGCCAGCCTGGTCTACATAGCCCAGGATAGCCAGAGTTACAAAGAGAAATCCTGAATTGAAAACAACAACAACAACAATAAGAGAGCACAGTGGCAACCCCAGCAACAGCAGCGCAGCCTGAGCTTGCTGGAGCATTTGCCAAGTCTCACAGGCATCTACCACCTCCTGAGAAGTCATGGCACTGCCCAGCCCAGGCTGGCAGCTGCTCCTGGAGTCCAGGAAAATAGACCTCAAAGCTCGGTGCAGTGACACACCTTTACCCTCAGTACTCAGGAGACACAGATAAAAGGACCTCTGAGTTCAAGGCAAGCCTAGTCTACTTACTAGCTCCAGGCCAGCCAAAGCTCCATAGTAAAACCCTGTCTAAAAAACCAAAGCAAACAACTAAAGACAAACATCCTAAAAGATAGGACTGAATACTGAAACATGCAGCACAAATAGACTGAGAACCCAGGTTATGGGGAACAAGTGGGGGCCCATTCCCTATCACGCTTGCCCAGTGAAGCATAAGCACCCACAAAGACAACCAGATGGAAACTCAGACAAACAGCTCAGCAACAAAGATCATAGACTGCTCTTGCAGAGAACCAAAATTTGGTCCCTGGAACTCACATTGGATAGCTCAGAACCACCTGAAACTCCGGCTCCAGAAATTCAACATCCTCTTCTGGCATGTACACATATCCACACACAGACACATAAAATAAAAATATGCTGGACATAGTGGCACGTGGTTTTAATTCTAGCATTCAGGATGGAGGTAGAGGCAAAGTAGATTTCTGTGAATTTGAGACTAGTTTGGTCTACATAGTAAGTTCCAGGCCAGCCAAGGCTACATAGTAAGATCTTGGTTCCTAAATAAATAAACACAAATACAAATCTTTAAAACAAACAAACAAAAATCCAGACAGTCAGCTGGCCTCTGCAAAGTCTCTGAACCATCTGCCAGCAAACCTCAGTGGACTTTCCAATTAAGGCATGGCCTGCAGCTCTCAAAAGAACTGAAAGGAGCCCTCATAGCCTGAGGGTTATCTATAAATACGCACACACAGCAGGGCCCATGGCCAGCCTATGGAGATGACAGAAACGGGAGCCCCTACGGCAGAGAACAGCAACAGAGTCCCCATCCATGGGCACCAGACTTCAGCCATGCAGACACCTGCTGCCCTGCCCTGCCCTGCACCCAGAGGTCCGGGTGGGTGAGCCTACCTTCTACTCCCCCCTCCAAAGACTCCCGGCAGCCCAATTAGCACTAACCAGGCACCAGCCCAGGGTGCAGAGAGTGAAGGACGGGCTGTGAGAAGGACATGTAGGGCAGATACGAAGGAAATCCCCAGAGGGGGAGGGGCGGGCAGGCCAGGCTGCAGGCATGGGGGTGGTGGTGTGTGCACAAGTGAGCTAGAGCTACAGGGCGGCCTCCTGGGCTGTGGAGGGACTTCAAAGGACATGGCCAGGGGGCGCCGGGCAGCCCCAGCCTCTCCCAGAGCCCGGTTCTGATCGCCAGTAAAACTACCTTCTAATAATTAATGTCTCACATCAAAGGCAGGAACCGCCAGGCTCTGTGAACCATCCCGGGCCTCAGCGAGGACCTGCCTGTATTTTATCCTGTCTCTTTCTTCTGAGTCTTTATTTAAATCCAAAAACCACACACAGGCAAAACATTAATGGGAAACTTGGAAACTCTTTTTGATTACTAAAGTGTACCTTTGAAGTTCCCCAAAAAAGTTCTGTTTTGTTCCCGTCCCCCTCCCCCCAAGACTGAGTAGGGACACAAAGCAGATGCATGTGGCCAGCCAGCCCTCTGGGTGTGGGGCTGTTGGTGACAAGAAGCGCAAGGCAGAGGGCGGGGGTGCTCCACAATCAATCAGCTGCCCAGCTCCCAGATCAAAGGCTGGAGGAGCTCGGGTACAGCAAACGCACCCTCCACAGAACAACCCCTGCTGGCTGGGGGCCCTGGGTTCAGTGCTTAAGGCTGTGCTGGGATCCTGACACAGGGACAGTGACTGCCTGTCTGGCAAGCTGACCTGGACAGCTGATGAGTGTTGCACCCACTACACAGTACAGGAAATGGGGTTCAGCTGGCATGCAGGGAGCAGGGAGCTCAAGGCTGGCACCTTTAAGGTGAGAGAAGGACACAACCAGCTGCCCCAAACAAAGAGGGCCAGGACCCAGCTACCCTAACCACATGGATCTGCCCACAATCTGACTTTGCACCCAGGAACTTACTTCAAGTAAGTCACTAACAATCACGATCAGGGTGGTTCCTAATGGACAAGGCAGGTGGTGCCACTCTCTTCCCCTCCATCCCAGGATGAAGAACAGTTTTGGGGCTCAGGGCCACCATGAGCAAACAGATAAGCAAGGTCCTAAAGAAGTAGACAAAGTGACCCCTTGCCCTGTGGATACAGGAAACCAGCACCCCCTCCCCTTCCCCAAGCAGCTATGTCTACATAGGAGCTAGTCAGGCTGCTGGCACCAACACTATGACCTGGCCACTTGTCACTGAGCAACAGTGACAGCCCACAGTAATGGACTCAAAGCACCTTTCCCTGTGTTCTAATACACACACCATGCCCTCAGCCCCAAGGCCATGAACTGTACTCAGGATGATGGGGACCAGGACCAAGGCATATAGCATGGCTCCCGTAATAAAGGACGCAGGGGCCGAGCAGCTGAGGTCTGTCCTCAGGGCACACTGGCCACCTCAGTAGTACACACAGTAAACAAGGTGGGGACAAGGGTAAGATTAACTCTCTGAAAAAGGAACATCATCAGACAAAGTGCTTTCCAACAAGTGGGAAGTGTTTTGTTTGGTTTTTGTTTTGTTTTATAAAAATAAAGCTCCATGGACAGGAAAAGCACCAAATGAAAGAGTCACCCTCACCCAATTTACAAAGGACTGTCAGTATCCTAACACTAGCATGCAATTTGGGAAAGGAAGGTAGGCATGCCTGAGCAGGCAGGCATGCTGGCCTGGCCCTGGGGCAGCTGGGCTTCTTACCTCCTCCCCATGTCCAACGCTGGACCCTTTGGGCTCCAGCCAATACTAGGGTGCCTAGGGCCTCATCTACCTCCTGCAAAGGCCAAAGGTGCCTTGACCATCCCATGCTGCATGGGATGCTGAGACACGGGCTCTACACAGGTGAAAGGGTGCAACCAGACAGAGCCCAGGGCAGGGACAGCAGGACAAATCAGAGAGAAGGTGGGTCTGATATATAAGGAACAAGCCCAGGATGGTGCAGAGGACCCGAGAGAAATGCAGACAGACTTCTTGTAACTATTAAAGGGGTCGTCTGTGACAGTGTAGCAGAAACTCTGGTACTACTCGGCATAGCACAAAAGTCATCTCAAGTGTCCAAGTCCTACAGGAAGGGACAGAGCAGGACAACTGCAGAGGGTACAGTGGAGGAGACAACGTGAACACCGATTCTCCCCAAAGGAAACAGAAACTCAGCTCCATGTAATGTTCAATGGCAATTTCTCAGGAACTTGGCTAACATCCTGAAAACTCTTTGAAAGGATAAAGTCCTTGAAGAGACATGTCACTTTTGGCAAAGGGAGGCAAGGAGGAGACTTGCTCTGGCAGCCATTCCAGCTAGAACCATCGGGGAGCCACAGACTGGATGTCACTGGGACAGAGCGGCAGAAGTTGTACAGCTGAAGAGAGTGCTGGGAAACTGGTTAGAATAAAACACTCAATGGAAACCTGGCCAATTCTATCTCATACTCTGTACATAGGACAGAAATTAACCCACAGAGTCACAGAAAATCAAAGCCAAAGATGTTGTGTGATAACTCTGAAAGCACAAAGATCAGGAACAAAGGTTCCACAGGGCCAAGCAGTTAGATTCTAGGCTTTCTGTGCAGTAAGGGACATGGGCATCTCAGTCAGTCACAGTGTGCAGTAAGGGACACGGGCATCCCAGTCAGTCACAGTGTGCAGTAAGGGACATGGGCATCCCAGTCAGTCACAGTGTGCAGTAAGGGACATGGGCATCTCAATCAGTCACAGTGTGCAGTAAGGGACACGGGCATCTCAGTCAGTCACAGTGTGCAGTAAGGGACACAGGCATCCCAGTCAGTCACAGTGTGCAGTAAGGGACACGGGCATCCCAGTCAGTCACAGTGTGCAGTAAGGGACACGGGCATCCCAGTCAGTCACAGTGTGCAGTAAGGGACATGGGCATCCCAGTCAGTCACAGTGTGCAGTAAGGGACACCGGCATCCCAGTCAGCAGTTGAGTGCTTGCTGCTCTTGCAGAGGACTGAGTTTGATTCTCAGCACCCATATCTAGCATCTTACAACTCCATCTCCAGAGAATCGAATGTCCTCTCCTGGACCCATGGGTACTTAACACTCAAATGCACATAAACACAAATCACAGATACACAGTTAAAAAATAAAATAATAGGGGCTGGAGAGATGGCTCAGCGGTTAAGAGCACCGTCTGCTCTTCCAGAGGACCCGAGTTCGATTCCCAGCACCCACATGGCAGCTAACAACTGTCTGTAGTTCCAGTTCCAGGCAAACACCAAGGCAAATAAATAAATAAATAAAGTTTAAAAAAAAATAAATAAAATAATAGCTTTAACACATACACACATACACCCCTCAATGGCAACTGTTAGATGTAGCCAACAGCCAAAGGCATTAAGGAGCTATAAGACTGCAGGCTAGTATGAATCCTGTCAAAATATTGTCAGGATGCCCAGCAGTACTAGGATGGGAAAGTGTGCTGGCCGGAGGGAGATAAGCAATGAGGAGGGTCAAAGCATGGAGTGTACACCAGACAGTCACAAGATGGAGACTCTTCCTAAAAACACAGGATGCTGGAGGAGGTCAGACTAGGCGGAGAGAAGAATGAATAAAGACTCAACGCACAGGAGGTGCACCAGGCAGCGGAATGGCCCTAGGAGACTGACTCCGTCCCTAACGGTGGGCCTCTCGTTATATCCATGTCCAAACCCACAGCAAATATGGATGATGAGGATGTGCCCTGTCAGCCTCTCCACT
Source organism: Sigmodon hispidus (assembly GCA_004025045.1). Classification (NCBI taxonomy): domain Eukaryota; kingdom Metazoa; phylum Chordata; class Mammalia; order Rodentia; family Cricetidae; genus Sigmodon; species Sigmodon hispidus. The sequence goes on from PVIH01004113.1 coordinate 43,096, forward strand.
TGGTGGGACATCCTGTCTCTGAACACTAATAGCAGTAGTGACAGCAACCCTTCAGTGCCTCACCACCATAGAGCATATGAGCATAGCAGGGGGGCAGGGCCACTCTGGAGAGAGGAAAAGGGCAGAAGAAGTGTGCAGGCAGAAACACTATCTACACACGTGTGACCTCAGAGAACAGAGCACGTGACAACTTGAGTCCCAGACTGGCTCCAGGGTCTAGAAGGACCAGGAAGCTGCCTTGCCAATGATATCCCAGGCAGGACACTTGTACTCAGTGAAAGAGCCTCTCTCCAAGCCAGGCCTGGTGGCACTGGGATGGGTAAATCAGGAGGGCTGCAAATTCAATGCCATCCTGGCTACACATCTTTTTTTTTTTTTTTTTTTATTAAAGTATTTTTTTAAACTTTATTTATTTATTTATTTGCCTTGGTGTTTGCCTGGAACTGGAACTACAGACAGTTGTTAGCTGCCATGTGGGTGCTGGGAATCGAACCCGGGTCCTCTGGAAGAGCAGACTGTGCTCTTAACCGCTGAGCCATCTCTCCAGCCCCCCTGGCTACACATCTTAAGAGCTATCTCAAAAAAGAAAACCAAAGGCGCTAAGGAGAACCTTAGCAGTTCCAGCACAAGCTCAACAAGCATGAGGCTGGGATCTCAGGTCCCCAGAGGCCAGACTCAATGAATAGGTGGAAAACTGACCAAAGATGATTCCAGACATCAACCTTAAGCTTCTATGTTTGTGAACACATGAGCGTGCACACTTATGCCTACATATTTACAAAGCATGCATGCATACATATACATCCATAAAATTTAATTCCAGCTGGGTGGTGGTAGCACACCCCTTTAATCCCAGCACTAGGGATGCATAGACAGGTGAATCTCTGTGAGTTTAAGCCAGCCTGGTCTACAGAGAAAGTTCCAGAACAACCAAGGCTACAAAGAGAAACCTTTTGAAAAACCAAGTAATAATAATAACACTTCAACAATTTTTAGGAAAATAAATAAGTAATCCTCTCTCCAAAACAGCTACCTTCCTTTAAGATGCCAGCCATAAGGCCAGGCAATGTGCTGGCCCACGAAAGACCTCTCCAGCCCTTGAGCAAGAAACCACAGCTCTTGCTGAATGAAGTCCTGCTTGGCTGACACTGGGAGATGGGGGCCCTTCCCAGGACCGGCTCATGAAGGGACAGAGCTGACAGTCCAGGAATTTCAGGTGTTTTCTGAGGAAGTCTTCAATGAAGTCTCACTCATCTAGGGTACTCTTGGATTGCCCAGAGGACCTAAGAACAAGCAAATGCCATTACCTGAAACCAAAAAAATGTGTGCAAGTGGGAACACCCTTGGCATACAATTTCACAAGAAGCCAGTGGAAGTTTCTGTCTAAGCTACAAAGTTCTAATGATGAGCCAAATAGAAAACTATAGCAGCTCTGAAGGCAAGGACAGACCAGCAGTGCCCTATATGATGTCTCCCCGCCCCCAACTAGGGCTATCAATGTAGAAGAGACAGGAGAACATGGCATGGACCTTCACCCCCACCCCTGGTGCAGAGGTGCTCTCTGGCAGAAGTGCCAGCCAACACAGGTTGGGAAAAGGTGCTCCCAAGGCCACATCTTGGCCCATCAACTACCCATAAAGGGGGATCCAAAATAAAAGTATTCTTCCATGACTTGAATGGTGGCAGGAATAATTCATGACCAGGACAGTGTGATAAAGGAGAACTGAGCAAGTGGGGTGAGGGGGAGGACAAAGCCGCGGCTCAAAGATGGCAGTGCACACCCTTAATTCCAGTACTCAGGAGGCAGTATCAGGCAGATCTCTGTACAAGGCAAGCCCGAACCACACACCAAGACCCTCGTCTCAAAAAAAAAAAACAAAAGCAGGAAAGAAGCTAACGCAAATGGTGTGTCCTGCAGGAGGAACGCTGCACAGTGATGAGCTGCTCCTTAAGAAGGCCTACCTTATAGGAGGCAACACACAGGTCATTCCAGACCAGGGATCACTGCAGGGTCCATTTCCTGAGGGCTCAGGAGGATAACTAAGAAGAGCAGCAGTCAGTGAGACTTCCCATGATAATAAAGCTATCCCTACCACCAAGCTCAGGTACCCCTGTTCAAACTTTCAACAAAGTTATGGATATCCTAACCCAGAGACAATTTCACTGCCTTTCTTACACAATTCACAATCTCCATCTATGCATCAAACCTGCTGCCCAGCAACAAAAAGATGACAAGAATATGCTTGGCATGGGACAATCAATGCTCAAAGTCACTTTCATCTATCTTATCAAAACCTCCCAACCAGGCGGGGGCGGGGGGTAGCTGCTGTTCTCAGTCACCCTATGGAGGTAAGCCAGGTTTAAAACTCCATGTGGAACATTCTGAGTGGCACAAGCATACTGGTGGTGAAATGGGCAGTTCCTATTTCCATACACTTAAACGGGAAGCTCAGACAGAACAGTCCTGTTCCCAGGAGATGCCTGCATACCTGTGGCCACCATAGCCAGTATGGCCAGCATTAGGGCTTGGTCAGGAGAAAGCCCCGGGGCTCAGGATACTCCTTACCGGTTCAGGTTCCTGCTGGGGCTCCTCACCAGGCTTTGACTTCTTGGGCTTAGAAGGGCCCCCAGGGCCAGAGAAAGACTTGGATGACTTGGCTGAAGGTGATATCAAAGGTCTAGAGGACCCAGAAGGGCCCCCCAGCCGCTGCCCCCCACCAGAGAAGGGAACAAATGTGGCAGATGCAGACTCCTTTGTGCTTTGCTTGGCCTGAGCATCTGTTGGCTTTGGGCTACTCCCAAGGCTGGTCCCTGAGGTGCTTGCATCACCCTGATGGTTCAAGTCTCCCCTGCTGAATTCCCCAGTGTTCAAAGGAAGCAAGGGGCTGCTGGATGTCTGGTCAGCTGACATGGAGGAGATTGGACTTCCCGGGGCCTTACTCCTGACTGCGATGGGCTCCTGCTTGCCCATGGTGTCACACTGCTTTATGACAAACCTGGGGAAGCAAAAAAGTGAGTGTAACCCCAAAGAGTGACCAGAGGAGAGAGAGAAACTTGCTGGACAGAGTGATCCCTGAAGGTAGCTATGGTCACCAATCACCAAGAGAGCAGTACTTCCTACATGCCTAATCCCAGGCACATTTTCTCCCCAGTTTTTCTATATTCCTCCCCCTCCAGCCTCCCCACCTCAGTCTCTGAAGTGCTGGGATTACAGGCATGTGCCACACCTTAGCTCCTTTTAACTAAACAGATCCCCAAGTCTAGAGACTCTGATGCCCCTACCTGATGGTGGCACTGCCGCCTGTCAGGCCGAGTGACTGAAGAGTCGTGCTCTGCAAGGCGGCTCTGCCAGTCACCTGCAGAAAGCAAAGGACACATAGGTTCCTGCCTACATCCTCAAAGTGAAATGCCTCCCTCTACCTGCTGAGTCCTGGTTGGTAAAATACCACCAGGCCAAGATCCGGTGCCAACCAGGTGCCCTTTCTCCACACCCCTCAGCTCTCCCTCAGAGTCCCCATGTTCTGTGAGAGCAAGTATGCAACTGGTCTGCAGCTGGTGAGAGCTTGCTAGCCACTGTCTCCTGACCTGGCCGAGCCTCCTCAGCTGTGCACTGTCCAGAGAGGACAGACTGAACTGAGTGAGGATGCCTAGCAAACTAGAGTCCTGTGCTCAGCCTTCAGCTACGCTCAGGGACAGGAGAGCCAAGACTCACAGATGGCTCCTTGGACAGCACTGTGGGGATGAGGGCAGATTGCAGGCCCCATACTGGCCAGTATCTCCACTGGGCCTCCCCAGCATCTTTCTAAATTCTCAGACCTGTCATAGCTCACTCCAGGCCACCACACTCCAGTCAGCCTTGAGCTTGGGGGCTCCAGACAGGTCCCTGCACCAGGTTCCTCTCAGCACCACACAGGTGTCTACGAGGCCACAGAGAGTCCCCCCTGTCTGGTAGAGTAAAAGCACATCCACTCTTCCAAACCCTTTGAGCTGTAGGAGCCCCAAATTAGAACGCATGGTCTCATGTGCTTCTGACCTGACCTGGCAGGGCCAGGGTGATAGACCTCACCCTCTCAGTATACCCTAACTGCTGGCAACTGCTCTACTATCTCTAGCCTCAGCTGCTTCAGACTGTCTAGATCCTTCCCTTCCCAGGTCACTTCCGACAACTCAGCTCAGGCAAGACTGGCCACACCCACTGAACCAATGCTGGCCCTGGGAGGACTTATCCACAAGGGCAGACAGTCATACAAAGCATGAAACCAAGAGTATGTGGCCAGGCTGAGTCCCTGGGGTCTTGGGGTCCATCTCTATACAGGAAGAATGTGGTCAGAGCAGCCTCCTACATCCCCTTCACGGTTCCTCATGCCCCACACAGCCTTGGCGTGAGGAACCTCTAATGGGGATAACAGAGAAAGTCCTGTCCCACCCCAGGGCCTTCCTGAGGACCCGCAGAAACAGCCTCTTCCTAAGCCAGGACAAGGCACCGGGCCAGGGAAGAAACAAAAAGCCCCTGTGAGGTCAGGGGACCCAGGGCTAGGAGGGTCCTCATGGTGGCGGGCGGGGCTGGCACAGTCTCACTGCCAGCTTTGCCTGCGCCATGCGGCACTCAGTTTTGAAAAAGATCAAAACACAGAGCAAAGCAAATATTTACTAAAATGAAACCACTTTTGTGACTCTCCGGCTTTGAGAGAAGCTGAAAAAACAAACAGGGCCCTGAGGGAGGTTTCAGGAGCAGCCCCGGCGGCCGTGGTTGGCTTCCAGTGGAGCCGGCTGTTCTGCTTTTTTCCACAGAACACATCATGCTTTCAGGAGCTGCTGCCCCTGCCACTGCTTTGAAGACTCAACTCAGTGAAATTTCCAGGTTGGAAAGTGGGCTGGGCTGCTGGGTGCAGAAGCAGTCGGCAGCCAACACCTACCTCATCCCTCATGTACACACAGACAGGGGTCCTCTCATCCAGCTGCTGCAGACGTTCCCTGTGAAGAGAAGAAAGAAAACATCGGAACTGACCACAGGGCACAGCAGACTTCAGGGTCCCGAACCCACTACCGTGGAAAGTCCAGAGATCCAGGCTCAAGGCCTCAGCCTTCTGCTAGCCAGCACCAGCCTTTCTAATTCTCTCCTATATCCAGCCCATAACCTTCAGAAGGATGCAACCAAGGACTGCAGGGAGCCCCAAGAAGGGCCTCAGCCATCAGCACATGACCAAGAATTCCTCCTAAGGCCTCCGGCCAAAAGGCCACAAGGCACTGGACATAAAGGGAATAAGCGGGGGCTGGAGAGATGGCTCGGCGGTTAAGAGCACCGTCTGCTCTTCCAGAGGACCGGGGTTCGATTCCCAGCACCCACATGGCAGCTAACAACTGTCTGTAGTTCCAGTTCCAGGCAAAACACCAAGGCAAATAAATAAATAAAGTTTAAAAAAAAAAAAAAAAAAAAAAAAAAGGGAATAAGCAGCCCCACCCCCATGTTGCCAACATCACTTCATGAAACCTCCAAGCAGTCTCGAGGGTCCTGGATATAGCCTTTATCTGGAACTGCCTCTAAGAGCTGACACCCAAGACCAGCTCAAGACACAGATCCACTCAGCAGACTCTAAGATGAACTATGGGCAGTGAGCTGTTCTATTAACCCAGACCCCAAAGCAAACAGCAGGACCGAGGGAGGGAGAATCTCCCAGAAGGGCTACAGAGTATCAGTTCTTGACCTGAGGGCAGCTGGAAGTAATGGCCTGTAACTTGGCACTTGACCTAGTACCCTGCAGGACTAGATCGCACTGGATCCCACCGTGTCTCAGCCATGCCCCTTCTGAGCTGGACACAGGAAGTGGGAGTAGTGCCCTCTAACCAGATGCCACAAGGTTAGCTCCCAAAGCAGAAGGAGAGAGCTGGTCTGCCCCATCCTGGATGTCAGTCACACACAGCACAGGGCAAAGGCAGAGAGCAGGAAAGGACTGGGAAGCACCAGACAGATGACACACACAGTAGACACCTGCCCCCAATCTCCCATTCTCTATCATTCTCTCCACCTCCCAACCAATGTCCCCAAGGGCCAAGCACTTGGGTCCCTTCTCGTTTCCACATATTGCCACTCTGCACATGGAAGCCTCAAGGAGCACCGAGGGTACATTGGTTGGACCCAAGCACAGTAAGTCACACAGTAGTACCCTCCCCGCAACACACACACACAGTAGCTAACACAGATGACTGGCTGGTCCTGAGCATGACAACTGAATAGTTAGTTCCTACATCTAGAGATCCCATCTCAGACCTTAGGGAAAACATGCTCAGGTCAGTTGTTCTCCAAAGGAAAAGTAGGAACTGGGCCTGTGGCAAGGACACTAGGCAAAGGAAACCACAGCCCAGCCAGGTCTAATGGCCATGATGGCCCAGACAGACGGACAAAGTAGGGACAGGAACTGAGTTGGTGGCCAAGAAGGACATAAGGATCAGGTAAGGGTTGGGCTTGGATAGGACAGACAGAGCAGGGAGTGGTAGAAGCCAGTACGCAAGGGTCATCTAGACATAAGACACATGCACACAATGGACTTCTCAGATCAACCCCAAGTGCTCAAAGAAACTTAGGGGCACATGTGTGTCAAACACAGCTCCAATAGGTCGAGGTCAGAGGAGCGAACTTGGCATTGGTGACATAAAATGAGAACTAAAGAAGGACTGGGTATCACATCCACAGCCCCAGAGGCAAGGAGAGCAGAAAAGAAGATGAGCATTTGAGCCCAAGTCCAAGAACGGACCTCTACATCCTGTGTGCAAGGCATGTTTTCCTTTGGGATTCTGCTCAGTCTTTGCTCTTGTATGTTTCCCACTCCTGGAGAACTGCCCTTCCTGACAAGACCCAGCACTACCGCTTCACCTGTCTCCAGAGCCCTGTCAGGACAGCAGGGTAACAGAGCTTAAGGAGACCATAAAGCCCACCCTGCGAGACAGGCTTCTGGCTCTGTGGGATATATAAGGTCCACAGCTGGTATCTCCTCCATACAAGGCCAAGCAGAACTGTAGAGGGCCTCGCATACAAGTCAGTGTGTAACTGTACTGGAACTACCCTTACTGGCCCAAGTCAGGCCAAAGAACAAGGAGACAGACTGGGAAAGAAGACAAGAACAAAGATATTTTGCCCCCAGATACCAGACATGTAACACGTTCCTGCAAGAAGGCCACCTGACCCATGGGTGCACAAACTAGAAGCAAGGGCATGGCCAACGCCATGCCCCTTCTAGGAGCCCTTACCTGGGGCATTATAAGATACAACAAACCACAGAGAAGAACAGATCCCAACATCAAGTTATCAAACAGTGGTCAGCTTGGATGTGCAGCTTCTCCAGAGCAAGCAGCAAGCAGATCAAATTCCCTTGTGCAGAATCTTAGAGGAGCAGTGTGTAAACATGCCATGTGGCCACAGGCCCAGGAAGGGACAGCCAAAATAGCTTCCAGACCAGCTGCCACCGTGCCTAGCAAGCACAACTGCCAGTCCTGGCGGAGGGACCGGAAGACATCCCCTCATGCACTAGTGGGGACACCGTCACACCCACACAGACCTCCCCCCAGGGCTACTCCTTCTCCCCCCAACCCAGGCTAGACTGAGCCACAGGACAACAAGCTCCAGAGTGAGAAATGCACCAGCAGGTGGGGGCCTGCTCACCAACATGAGAGATGCCCTGGGCACAAGGGAAAGTGCTGGCGGTATCCAGCAAGGTCTCTAAGACTAGCAAGCCTCCCCTGGCAGGACACAGATGTAATCTGTTCAGACCTCACTAACACAGGACTGGTGTTAACATCAGTGCTGCCAAGAAAAGCCTGGCACTGCCATGTCCCCAAATATGAGAATGTCACACACAGATAAAACCAGCAAAAACACCAGATCTGCGACTGCAGGTAGTATGGCTTCTCCTGTTTAAGGTACCTGCTGAGGGTGAAGCTGTGTTCTAAGAGCACTAGGTGCCAATGCCCACTGTCACGTCACGGTGTAGTCTCATATGTTCATGTTCTGTCTGAGGAACAAGGAGGCCCAGACAACTGAGCCCACACAAGTCTAGGAAGGAAGCCTTTTGTCTTACCCCGACAGTTTCAGCCAGGAGCTGAGCTGGCAGCCACTGAGAATAAAATCCACCCTGAATATGGCCTCAGGCTTGACCTCAGAGCTCCAGAGGAGTGTTATGATCATCCACAGTCTTCTCTATAACCTGTCATACTCTGTAGATGCCAAGAATCACCTCGCTCTCCCGCTCAGCTGTAGGTAACCACTGGAGTAAGGAGTGGCAGAGAAACAGCTTGGACCACACAGTTAAGACCAGGGTGGGCCAGAGGGACAGGTACAGAGAAGAGGACCTAGTCGAGAACGGGCATCATCTGAGAACAGGGCAAATGAGCCAGCAGAGGTCCTGGGAGTGTCCAGAATACACAGTTGGCATCTCTGAGGGCAAGTCACCCTGCAATAAGTTCATGAACTTGACATTTACAAAACAAACAAGCAAACAAAAAAATCACCACACTGTTCCCAAATAAACCTCAGAGGTAGCCTGAGGCAGAGACAGAGTCTGAACCTGCCTGAATCCTGGGGTGTTACAAAGCACATCCTTCAGTTCATGTCCACCCGTCTCATCTGTCTTACTCAACACTCCCTGACGACCACTTGCCTGATGCAGTCTGCTGGACTTGTCCTACTAACTACACACCCATGTGGGCTGTGTGGATAGCTGCAGGACCTCTGGACATGTGGTAAATTCTGACTCATAGCAGGAGGCCTGGTTAATACTATAAAGCCCCAGGGTCCCTGTCTTTCTCCACACATTCTTAATCTTCACTTCTATAGCCTTTGGACACTGTTATTTCCATTTGTGGCTTGTCTAACCACTGAAGGATGCTCTATCATAGCAAGCAAGGCACATCTGTACGGCCAGTCATCAGTGCAGCTGTTCACCAGATATCAGGCAATGGGATCATGGAGTATCTCAGAGTCAGTGACTCCAGCTACTTTCCTGGTGCCAGAGAAGTAGACAGCAGGCCTGGCCAGTCCTGGAAGTAAGCAACTAGGGCAGGCCGAAGCTCCAAGTAAGACTCTCTAGTTCCAACAATTTCATACTAGGTCTGGAGAGATGGTTCAGCAGTTAAGAGCACTTGCTGCTCTAGCGGAGGACCTGGCTTGGATTTCTAGTACTCACATGGTGATTCACAAGCATCTGTTAACTCCAGTTCCAGGAAGTTATGGTCTGCACACTCAGTTTTACATATATATATATTTTTATATATTTATATTGATATATATTTACATGTATATATATCAAGCATACATATACATGCATATATTCAGACAAACATGAAAAACAGAAATAAATAAATCTTCAAGCCAGGAATGGTGGTACGTACCTTTATATTTTTGGTTGTGAGCCTAGCCTTTAACGGCTGAGCCATCTCTCCAGCCCGGTATGTACCTTTTAAACATTTTTTTTTAACTTTATTTATTTATTTATTTGCCTTGGTGTTTGCCTGGAATGGGAACTACAGACAGTTGTTAGCTGCCATATGGGTGCTGGGAATCGAACTCAGGTCCTCTGGAAGAGCAGACGGTGCTCTTAATCTCTGAGCCATCTCTCCAGCCCCCAGTACGTACCTTTAATCCCAGCACTCAGGAGGCAGAGGCAGGAGAAGGCAAGCAGATTTCTAAGTCCAAGGTTAGCCTAGTCTAGAGTGAGTTCCAGGACAACCAGGGTTACACAGAGAAATCCTGTCTCAAAACACCAATAAATAAGTAAACAAATCTTCTAGAAGAACAGTCAGTGCTCTAACGGCTGAGCCATCTCTCCAGCTCAGTAAATAAATCTTCAAAAGCCTCATACCATAAATAACCAAATTTTCAACTGACTGCACAGTCAAAGGATGACTTGTTTGTTTTGTTTTGTTTTTCACTGTGTTGTGTAGTCCTGGCTGTCCCAGAGCTCACTCTGTAGATCAGGCTAGCCCTGAACCTCAAGAGTGCTGACACCAATCCCCATGCCCCCGTTCCAGATAACATTTTAGGGACACTTAGTTGAATCTATCAATAAAATTAATTGTACTTCTCTTTACTTTTCTACAAAGTTCTGAATTATGTCCATGATTAGCATATGTGTCCCTCAAGGCCTTCCCACCGGTCTGGGTGGGGAGGGGTCAGGCCAGAAAACGACTTCCCAAACCTATGCTACTTCCAGTCCAGAAAGCTACCCAGTGGCCCCCAATACATATACACAAAGTATGATTTATATACGACATGACAGTCTCAATAGGGCCCTTTCGTGGGCTATGGAGCTCAGTGCCCAATCTCTGGTACTCACAGTGTTCTTGGATTCTCCCACCTTCCGGGAAGTATCAAGGAGGTGAATACCTATGGTCTTGGCTTAGCACCTGGAACTGGCTTATGCATCGAATCTCCACTGATGAGACTACTGTCCCTGCTGCACAGTCCCCACCCCTCCTCACATGGCACATGAGTGGGCAGGTATGAAAGTTCAGGTAGCCAAGACTCATGGATTCTACCTCTGACTTTATCCTGAGGGAGGAAGCTGAGTGGTCTGCACAGTGAGGAGCAGGGCCCGTCAGCCACAGGTAAACAAATCAGGTACAAAGGGAGGCTTCTGTCCACTCAACAGAAAGCAACACGCAGGAAGGAACACTATGAGGACCTTCAGGAAAATATTTGTGACAATCACAAACAAAAAAGAGAGACCTAATGGCCCAGAATGACAGTGTGACAGCAGTCAGGAGCCTGAGACGGGAAGGCTCTACATTCAAGGCTACAGAGAAGTTCAAGGGCAACCTGGGCAAATAAATGAGACTCTGACTCAAAAAGTAAAAGGAGCGAGAGTGGGCAATGAGATGGCTTGGACAGGAAATGTTCGCCACATAAGCGCGAAGATCTGAGTCCAATCCCCAAACCTGTAATAGCAGTGCCAGGAGGGACAGACAGAAGGGTCCCTGGGGCTTACTGGCCAGCCAATCTACCTGAACTGGCAAGTTCCAACACACACACACACACACACACACAGAGTTAAGGATATAATTAGTAGTAGAAGACATGCCTAGCATGCAAAAACCCTAGGTTTAGTCCCCACTATCATAAAAGAAAGCTGAGCATAAATCGCTCTGTATCTAATACTCCCATGATTAAAAAGTATCTGTAATATCCATGAGCAGACATGCCAACTGTTATGGGCCCAGAGGCATTGACCTGAGGCTACACAGTCTCCGGAATTATGCCATTACCTGTGTCTTTGACTGTACTCATGGTGCTAGGAAATGGGCACCTCTTCCCGCTCCCTCGGTCCCTCACCAGGAGACAACCTAAGCTACTCTGGGCCTAGCAGCCAGCCATTTTTGGTATCTTCATCCTGCACTGGACCTAGAAGGACACTAGAAACAGCACTTTGATCTGGGGCACGTTCTCTGGGCCTTGTATCTTTCCATACATTTTTCTCATAACTATTTTGTTCTATCTGCACCCACCCCTGATGCTCCTTGAAGAAACTAGCCCCAGCACCGCAGCACTAAGTCTGTAGTCTGTTTCCTTGGAAACCAGCAGCTTCTTACAGAGATGTGCAGAGTAAACTTGGGACCTTTTACACCTAGCGTTGTCTGTTCTATCCTCGCTCTTCTATGACACCCCAGCAGATCTTGAAGGCACTGCTCTGTCCCCCACAGGGGTTCCTGTAAAGGTAAAAGAATCATTTCTACCCCCAAGATCCTACACTTCACAACATCCTTTGATAAGGGTCTTCTGCCTATTGGCTGGGTCTATACAATCTTCTCAGTCAGGGCCACTGTGTCTTCAGCTCCTGAAAGTTCTCTGTTGCAGCCAGGCTCAGTCTGTAACCTCAGTCTCTGGACCTGTTTCGTAATGACTGACCTAGCACAGAGGCTGAGCAATCCAACTTACTCTGAGGGATCTGCCCTCTGCCCTCCATGGATATGAAGCCTGTATCCCCAAAGAACTAAGCTTCAAGCAGCCCACAGTAGCCAGCAGTAAGAAGCCAGGTCCATGCATTAGCTCAGGTCTGCAATAAATGCCATTCTCCCAGGCTGTTTGTTAGTCAATACCCACAACCACCATGGGGAGGAGCCCATGTAGCTGCAGCAGTGCTGGGGCCAGTGACTGGCAATTGTAGTAGAGGGACAGGCCTTACACTGAGGTGGCCCCAACTGCTGCTGTATTCCTCCATTTCCTCCTCACCTTAGTCTACCAGCCAGCTTGCCTTCCTGCCTTCTTCCCTCCCTTTTTTTTTTTTTTTTTTTTTTTTTGCAGACAAGGTCATGTTACACAGCCCAAGCTGGTCTGTAACTCACTGAGTAATCCAGGCTGGCTTCAAATGCACAAGCTTCCTGCCTCAGTGTCCTGAATTATGGGCATAAGCCATGCCTAGCAAAGAATCCACTTTGTGTGTGTGACCTCATGCACATACATGTTACCAGCATTAAACTCAGGGCATCATACACACTTGGCATGTGCTCCCTATTGAACTATATCCACAGCCTGAGTGACCCTTTCTACGCAGTTGTGTCTATGATCTCACCAGCACTCTAAGGACATGACAAGTCCTGGAGTTCTTGTCCAACAAAGCCACCAACTCCCCTGGACATTACACGGGCCTGTATTTACATAGCTGTTCACACTTGACCTCAACTCCATTTTTTAAAAAATAACTTATTTTTATCTTATATGCATATAGTGTTTGCCCAAATGTATGTCTGTACGAAGTCTGAATGAGGGTCTCAGATCTCCTGGAACTGGAATTACATATAGTCATGAGCTACCCTGGAATTGAACCCAGGTCCTCTGGAAGAGCAGCTAGTGCTCTTAACCACTAAGCTCTTTTTTTTATTTTATGTGAATTGGTGTTTTCCCTGCATGTATAACTGTGTAAGTGTGTCAGATCTTGGAATTACAGACAGTTGTTAGCTGCCATGTGGGTGCTGAGAACTGAACTCAGGACCTCTGGAAGAATAGTCAGTGCTCTTAACCATTGAGCCATCTCTCCAGCCCCAACCAGTGAGCTCTTAAACGCCCTCAACTCATGGTTAAATCCACTTCAAACCTAACTTCAATACCCATGGTGCTTGGGGCTGTTGATACCAGTGTCTTAGAGAACAAAATCTTGTATCATCATCCATAGGGACAGCTCAGCATTTCCTGCTTACCAAAATCAGGTTTTGCTACAGTAAGGCATAATTCACCTGTGGAGCCACCATAAGCATGAGATTCAGGGTCAAACACTGTGCCAGGCCACATCACACTGCACCAGAAACATTAGCTTACTTTGTCCACATACTGCCATGGTACAAATGAGGCCACAGATACCCATAAAAGGCAAGCAACTCACCTAAAGCCCTGCAACAAATATAATTCCTTCTATCCTGCTTGTTGAGATCTTTAAAGTAAGTAGACTTGCGGGGAGAGGTGCACACTTTTAATCCCAACACTTGGGAGGCAGAGGCAGGTAGACCTCTGAGTTCAAGGCCAGCCTAGTCTACAGAGTGAGTTCCAGGACAGCCAGGGCTATACAGAGAAACCCAGTCTTGGTTAAAAAAAAAAAAAAGAAAAAAGTAAACAGTAGACTGACTTTCACCCTACAAAGAAAACTTCAATCCTATTTTATATACCTCAGAGAGAGTAACATTTAAACTATCAATCAACAGGAACTGACAGGACCCATATCAGGAAAATTCATTTGTATAAAGCAATGTCACAGCAACAGGTAGTAAGTGGCCTTTTGCTCGTTCTGATCAAGGAGCCCCAAACACAGATCTTACACAGGCCTGGGACATACATCCCATGTGTATTTTCCTTTGCAGCTCATCAGATGGAAGAACACTTTTGCTCTTTTTGGAAAAGAGGCCAGTAGGCCTAGAAACTGAGCTGCTAATACCTTCAAATACACATCTCCAGTCAGTCAGGACAACAAAAGCCAAAGAGCCAGGGAGCCAGAAGCACAGTGTGGGTTTCAGACCTCTGCCAGGAGGGGGCGGGAAAGAGCCTGATTTGCCTGCCAGTGCTCACCTGGTCTGTACAAAATGGCTGAGAAGCTCCCAGAGGGTCTGGCGGGAACAAAAAGTGTCCTGCAACCTAGAGCCATCATCCAGCTGTAGTGCAATTCGGACCTGGAGAGGTGAGAGGTTAGTCCCTAATTAGAAAGAAATACACAATCCCAGAAGACCCAGATTCCCAGAGCCAAATCCTCCCACCTCCTGAACACCCATACCAATGTCTGAGGGGGCTTCCCAAGAGGGCTGAATCATCAAATTCACGAACATCTTATTCAGACTGCACATTAGTGAAGCATCATGGAAATGTTCCCTTTACCACACCACCCCAGCTGCAGACAGCACCAGTGCAGCCTCTCTGGGAGACCCAAATGAGCTCCTTCCCAACCCAGCAGCAACATCCTGGGACATGAACACTTAATAGCATGTCACCAACTTTGGGGTGGTTTATTATACAGCACACAAGACTAATACCTGGTGTTTTCTCAATGTCTGTTTATTATTGATCAGTTTTAGTGTCTCAGAGCCAGTGTCGTCAGTGAGGACACTACAACCTAAAGTGAAGAGCCCTCTGACCCCTTCAGCAGTGGTTCACAACCTTCCTAATGCTGGGACCCTTCAACAGTTTCCTCAAGTTGTGCTGACCCCAACCACAAAATTATTCTGTTGCTACTTCATAACTATAATCTTGCTACTGTTATGAATCATAATGTAAATACTTGATATGCAGGATATCTGATGTACAACCCCTGTGAAAGAGTCATCCAACCCCCAAGGGTTGCAACTTACAGGTTGAGAACCCCCCACTCTAGATCATGTCAGCAAGCAGGTAAAGCTGCAGCTGAGGCACAGTAAGAGCTCTAGGCTGACTGAGAAGCAAGTGTCTCAGCCATGTCCAGACAGCAATTCAGGGATCTCTGACCAGAAACATCCAGCTGGCAGGGAAATGCTACCAACAAACCCCAGCAGAAGCAAAAACAAAACAACACAATTTAAAGAAACAAAAAAACCTGCATAATGAAAAAATTTTTTCACTCCCAGTCCTGAGTTATTCAAGTAGGAAATATAACTTTGGCTTACCTGAGGAAGGCAGGATACATGCAGGGCTTGTCTCAGCCTTTCCAGCCCTTCTCAGGCCCATGCATGGGCAAAGCATTGGCACATTTCCCACTCAGCCCACTGCATACCATCCCATGCTCCACAGTCCCAGCAGAGAGAGAAGCAGTGCCACGTGTTTTACAACTGAACACCTACCATGTTCTCGGGCCCCTCACGACTCCGGGACACAGGCACCATCTCCAGTTTGGCATTGTTAGGCAGGTTGGCAAATCTCCACTGGAGAGAGAGGTCAAGCACGGTCCTCTGGAACCTGCAGAACAGACACAGCCCCATGCCTACTGTTCCCTCAGCCACAAGAGCAGAAAGTAGGACCTGAAGAAGCAAGAGGCAAAGTCTTGGACTCCAGGAACCTTTGGAGAGGCACAGGACAGGCAGGGATATGAATAGGAACAAAGCAGGATGAGACCTAGACACACTGTAGCAGATACTGGCCTGAGAGCTGACTCTCAGAAAGCTGTCTCACAGAAATGGGGCTCAGTTGGTGGAGTGCTTGCCTGACATGCACGAGGCCCTGGGTTCAATTATCAGTATTGTACAACACTGGTATGATAGCCCATGCCTGTAATCCCAATACTTAGGAGGTAGACACAGAAGGACTGGGAGTAAAAGATCATTTTGATTATGTAAAAAATTGTAGGCCAGCGTGGACTTTTTTTTTTTTTTTTTTAACTTTATTTATTTATTTGCCTTGGTGTTTGCCTGGAACTGGAACTACAGACAGTTGTTAGCTGCCATGTGGGTGCTGGGAATCGAACCCCGGTCCTCTGGAAGAGCAGACGGTACTCTTAACCGCTGAGCCATCTCTCCAGCCCCAAGCGTGGACTTTTTAAAACCTAAATCATGATGGGTGATAGCAAGCTGGTAAAAGAAGAGAATTGATTCCAGCAAGTTGTCCTCTGACCTCCACAACCATGTTTGGCACACATGTACCATACACAATTTTATTCTTATTTTATTTTATTTTATATTTTTATGTGAATTGGTGTTTTGCCTGCATGTATAACTGTGTAATGGTGGCAGATCTTGGAATTACAGACAGTTGTTAGCTGTCATGTGGATGCTGGGAATAAAACTCAGGTCCTCAGGAAGAACAGTCAGTGCTCTTAACTGCTGAGCCATCCTTCCAGCCTACCATACACAATTTATGTATAAAATATAAAGGAAAAAAGAAAGTTGTTTCAAGTAAGACCAAGGAAAGTCCATCAGACTATTGTAGTGGGGAGCAAGTGCATCACCTGGACCTAGAGGTGTGGCCTACTGGCCAGTGTAGGCATGGGCTTCACCTATGACCATCAAGGCTGAGCACCGGGGCGTGGCTGAAGGTGGTTTCAGAGTTGAATGCACGCTCGCTCACTCTCCGTTTCCCTTCCCCTTGGAAGAAGACCCATTCCTTTCTGCTGAATGGATCGTCTCAGCCTTCCTGCTTAATTTTGGTTTTATAAGTTGCCATTAACCTCTTTAATAAATATTAACCTTTTAATCAATTGCCAGTGATTAATTACCGACTACAGACTATCCTCTGTCATTCCAGCTGCCAAAGTGCTCTGGCTTAGGCAACATATACCGGTTCAAGAAATCTCATCCCTCCTGCCTGCTGCTCTCCACAGGAGAATGGAACAAGCATGGGAGGCAGATGGTACAAGAATCGCCTCTGCAACAGCCTAATCCAGTGTCCTTACAGAAAGCCAGAGTGAGACCAGACAAGACACAAACTCAAATTAGCCATTACCTCTCTGCCTACATCCTGAGGGTTAGAGTGCAGGAAGGCCTGAAGAACCAAGAATGAGGCAGGTGTAGTGGCATACACCTTTAATCCCAATCCTGGGAAGTAAAGACAGGAGGATCTCTGTGAGCTCAAAGCCAGCCTGGGCTACATACAATGAATTACAGGCCAGCTAGGGCTATATGGTGAGATACTGCCTCACAAAAGAAAAAGAAAAAAAAAGAAATAAAAGTAGAACTGAGAATGAGGCATTGTTGACTCCAAACCTCAACACAGGTTCAAAAACGGCAAGCTGCCATAGAAAATGCTAGTGCAGAACAGACAGCAGGTCCGAGAACTGACAGCGAAGGGGGGGGGGCCCTCTGTGTTTACAGCCAGGGCAGTGGCAGCATGTTCCTAAACAAATTACAGTCAGTGGAGGGAAAGGACACAGGGCGAAGCTAACACAGTGTTGCAGGAGAAATGACTCAAACTATAGTCACTCCCACCAGACACCGTCGTCATGTGGACCATGGGGAGGCTAATGGAACAGAGCTGGCACAAAGCTTTGTGGCAGAACACAGCAGGATAGCCTGGCACATGTTCTGCGATTTGTAGATGACCAGAGCGGAAGCTGGGACCTGGAATAGCCTGATACAGGTATATCTTCAAAGAAACTTCTTCCTAGAAAGCTCGTAATGCACTGTGGGAAAGGCCAGGAGAGTGGTCTCTGTATTAGGACTACGCTGGAAAAACATACCTCTAAGGTAAAAAGCTACGCATGAGATGCATGCCCCCTATGGCCTCAGACCTGAGGAGCTGTTCATGATATGCACCCCCGTGTTGGATGTCCCCACCTAGACAATCAGACATAGAAGAACAACAGTGGCCAGGAGGATGACAATCCATTTGCAGGTTTCTATTCATTTCTCCATGACCAGGTGTTTGTCCTAAGAGTGCCCCACCAGGCACTCAAATTAGCTAAAATCCTATACTGTAGGGTTAGACAATGCTCCCCAAAAGATACACCACTATTCTCATCCCTAAAACCTGTGAATATGACTTTATTTGGTACATATATTTATGGATCTTAATTAAATTAAATTAACGGAGTAAATTAAATGAGGTCACCCTGAACTATCCAGAGGATTCTAGACCCAGTGACTTGTGGTAATTTGAAGATCAAGGTAGAAACTTTAGTGAGGCAATCACAAGCCAAAGAACACCTGGACAACCAGAAGCTGAAAGAGATAAAAAGATCTCTCCAATAGAACATTCAGATGCCATACTGACATTTGGATTTTGGACTTTGTCTCCAGAACTGGATAAAAATAAATTTCTTTTAAACTACTCGAAGGGCTTTTCCAAAGCAAAGGCAGTGTGCTGAAAAAAGGATCAGATAGTGGGGGGCTGGAGAGATGGCTCAGAGGTTAAGAGCACTGACTGTTCCTCCAGAGGACCTGAGTTCGATTCCTAGCAGCTAACAAC
Organism: Sigmodon hispidus; assembly: GCA_004025045.1. Lineage (NCBI taxonomy): Eukaryota > Metazoa > Chordata > Mammalia > Rodentia > Cricetidae > Sigmodon > Sigmodon hispidus. Next base: position 61,430 of record PVIH01004113.1, read on the forward strand.
TCTCTGCAATTCTAAGATCTAACACCCTTATACACACAGGCAAAACACCAGTTCACATAAAATAAAATATTAAAAAGAAAAGAAAAAAGGACCAGATGGATTGAGAAGCCCACAGCTGAGCCTGAGTAAACTCACTTCAGATCGTATTCACTGGGGTTGAAGTCCTGACGACGGCATGTGTCCTCCAGTACCTAGGGGATGAACGGACAGCAAAACCTTTTGTGGACCAAAGAACTAATATGGCAGCCACCACCAAATAGCCCACTAAAGAGATCCAAGCAAAACGTACCTGCAAATTCTGTCTGGTTTCCCCTTCCTACAGGGAACTCCTTCCTGACTTACTCCCAAACTGTGGCACAGCCTGTCCATTCCTGATCCCATGTTCTGGGTTCTAAGTGACCTCTAGCCACAGATATAACCTGTCTTACAGGGACTACTTTGTGTCTCTGGCCACTCTGTAGCCTGGCAATCTCTGTGCAACTGCTGCATAATCGAACCTTCCTCTGCATGAGCCCAACATTTGGAGGACTGTATTATATACCTAATACAGCCCTTTTGGGTCATGGGGCTGTATTAGGTATGGCACTGTGTTCCCCTCGACAGAGATATGCATAGTGTGCGCTTTTGCAACCTAATGACAGAAGTTCAATAAGCATGTGTAATTCATAGGTCACAAGCGGCGACAGTCAAAAGCAGTCAATGACTTAGCAAAATTCACTTCCGGGCACACAGACAAGGCCGATCCAGGGTCCAGAGGGACGCCCCTGAGCAAAGCTAACAGGAACGCCACTCTTCCTGGTGACCGAGAAGGCTGGATTCGGACAAACGCCGAAAATCCTGGGTCTCCAGTGGCACCACCCTGTTTGTGAGGTCCCTAAAAGCCACAGTGCTAAGGAAAGGCGCCTCAGAGGATTCCGCCCCGCCCCCGGGACCCAGCCCCAGCATCCGCAGCTCAGCCACAGAATGGGGCGGGCAGCCGCGCGAAAGGCACTCATTGGCTGCCTCAAGCCCCGCCCACCAGGGCCCGGCCCCGCCCCTCAACCCTGGGAGCAACCGCAGGGGCGGGCCCGGGCGCGGCGACCTCAGCCCATCCGTCCGTCCACCCATCCACCCGTTTCCCACCCGAGCTGGCGGCCGCACCTGCAGCAGTACGGTGCTCGGCGTCACCTTCACCGTGTGGCGCCTCCCGTTTGGGGCCAGCACCGACACCGCGGAGCCCCCGCCGCCCGCCGGGGCCGCCATCTTCCGCTCACGTGACCGCGGCCGGCTCGCCTCCAACAACTTTATCTGCAACAGCCGGGGACGTACAGCCACGCGACCTCGGGGGCGGGGCCGACTCGCTTCCGGGCCCCGCCCCAGACTCCGCCCTCGGCACCCTGGCTCCATCCCTGATTCGGCCTTGATGCAGAACTTGCTAGTGGATTGGTCCTACAGCGTGACCTATAGGGCTCTTCTGTAGATTCTAGGTCATACTTTGATCAGGGCACGGTCTCTTTCTTCATCCTGCACCACATGGCCCGAGCGTTCTTCACGCTTTGGAGATTGCCTGCAAAAAAGCTATGCCTGGGAGCTTGCTGTCAGTCAACTGTCAGCCACCAAGTGCTAGATAGGCCTACTCCAAAGTTGGCCTTCTTTGTACCTACTCCAATGAACACTGAGCCTGTCTCCCCCACCTTCTCAAATGTCCCTGTGATCATCATCTTCACATAGTGACAAGACCTCTGTGCCTGTCTCTTCCAAAACTGATTAGGCTTTAGACCATTTGGGAAAATAATTATGTTAGGCCAAGTGTGGTCTAACACATGCCTTTAATCCCAGCACTTGGGAGGCAGAGGCAGGCAGATCTGAGTTCAAGGTCAGCTTGGTCTGTGGAGTAAGTTCTAGGTAGCCACGGGTACACAGAGAAACCCTGTCTTGAAACAATAAAAATAACAATTAGTTACATTTATATATTTGTTTTTGTTGTATGTATGTGAAAGAGGGAATACAGACATGCCATGGTTCTTATGTGGAGATCACAGAACATGGCCAGAGTCTGTTCTGTCCTTCCACCTTGTACAACTATGAAACAAAATTCAGGTTATCAGGTTTGGAGGCAGGCACCTTTACCTGCTGAGCCATCTTGCTGATTTCAGGCCCTCTCTTGTCTTGCCACCATGTTTGGAAGGGGAATGAAATGCTTGTGGTTCTTGGGATTGTAAAGATCTCTTAAATCTGAAAGTGGAGAAATCAGCACGCACCCCAGAAACAGAGTGTGCCCCTTTTAAAAAACAAACAAACAAACAAACAAACAAAAAAACAGGTTCAGGAGCCTGGTGGACTTCCCCTAGCTAAGTCCCATGCTGAACAAGGGCTACCAAGGAACCTCCAACAGACCTCACAGCTACAGACTGCAAATGCCAAATCTGGAAAAAGCAAATCTCCATGCTTCTCTAGCCATGGAGCAGCCTCAGCCTCCCCACCCACAGACATCATTTGTGTGTGCCTCCCCGACCCCAATATGCTAGACTTAGGTAAATCTTAAATACCAGTCGGAACCACAGCTCAGGTACTGAGCTCTGGTCATACCACAAGTCCATCGGCTTAATTTTCTCCACCTGTTTCAGTGTTCTGCCAGAGGTCAGGTACATGATAAAAGTCTTGAGGGCCATGTGCAAACAGTCCTTGCTTAAGCTTGTGTATGGGTGCCACAGTGCCTTCATATTAAATGATACATCTGTACGTTGACCAACATGGACACCTCCTTGTGCATGAGGAAAAGAATGTGAAAGTCTGCATGTTCTGTGCAGCCTCAGACCTTCACTGAGCTTCTCTCTTTGCCTGATCTGTTTTAGAAGTTTCTTTTGATTTTTTTGTCAAACTAGCTTTTTTTTTTTTTTTTTTATGGACCTCAAACCTGTTTTCTCTCAACTGTTCCACAGTTAGAATCAATCCTCTGGCAGCACATTTAGGGAGGAGAGGTGATAAAGACAGCAGACCATTAGGAGATACAGGGTATCAGTTTGTCCTGAAAGTGAACATGTGAAAATTTTCCACTTACCTGGTCAAGTTAAGGTCAGAGTCCTCCATGGTCAAGGTCCCTTGTTCCTGGTGGAGTAAATAGTCAGCTCTCAGCTAATTCTTTTTTAAGATTTATTTATTTTTATGTGCATTGTTGTTTTGCCTGCATATATGTCTCTGTGAGCTGCCATGTGGGTGCTGGGAATTGAACCCAGGTCCTCTGGAAGAGCAGGCAGTGCTCTTAAACCCTGATCCATCTCTTCTGCCCAGGGGCTAATTCTTTAAGCCTTACAAATGTCATGCTTTTCATGAATTTATTTAAAGCAGTTTTAGCATCAATTGATGAGTGAATTATTTTTATTTCCTTGACGGTTGTCCTGGCTGGTTTTATGTCAACTTGACACAAGCTGCAGTCATCTGAAAGCAGGAAATTTCAGTTGAGAAATTGCCTCCGTAAGATCCAGCTGTAGGGCATTTTCTTAATTAGTGATTGATGTAGGAGGGCCCAGCCCATTGTGGGTTGTGCTACTTCTGGGCTGGTGGTCCTCTGTTGTATAAGAAAGCAGGCTGAGCCAGCCAGTAAGCAGCACTCCTCCATGGCCTCTGCATCAGATCCTGCCTCCAAGTTCCTGCCTTGTTTGAGTCGCTATCCTGGCTTCCTCCACTGCTGGACTATGATATAGAAGTATAAGCCAAATAAACCCTTTCCTCCCCAACTTGCTTTTTGGTTATGATGTTTCATCATAGCATTAGACACCCTAAGTACTAAGACAACAGTACTGAAGCTTCATTATAGCACTTCACACACACTACACAGATAGATACTCCACCACTCACCAATAGCCCAAATCCATTTATTTTATTTTATGATAGAGTCTTGCCAAGTTGCCCAATCTGGACTCAAACTTTTAATCCTCCTGCCTCAGCCTGCAAGTGACTGGGATTGATTACAGGCTCATTTTAACACTTATGGCTGCAAAATCATGACTCTTAAAATGATCATTCTACCTTCATTAAACACTTTCCCACTAAGAAACTCTGTACTGTACCATCTGGCAGTGGTGGCACATGCCTTTAGTACCAGTACTTGGGAGGCAGAGGCAAGCAGAGCTCTGTGAGTTCGAGGCCAGCCTGGTCTACAGAGCGAGTTCCAGAACAGCCAGGGATACAGAAAACCTTGAAAAAATAAGACAAAACAAAAAATTATAAGAATGATGTAAAATAGTTCAAATAACATCTTAAAAAAAAAAAAAGATTTATTTATTATGTCTACAACATTCTGCCTTCACTATGCCTGTGTGCCAGAAGAGGGCACCAGATCTCATTCTAGATAGTTATGAGCCACCATGTGGTTGCTGGGAATTGAACTCAGGGCCTCTGGAAGAACAGTCAGTGTTCTTAACATCTGAGCCATCTCTCCAGCCCTCAAAGAACATCTTTTAGCCAGATTAATAAACTGATTAAGATTGCATATTGCTCTTCCAAAGGACCTGAGTTTATTTCCTAGCACCCACATCGGGCATCTCATAACTCCTTGTAATTCAAACTCCAAGGGATTCAACACCCTGTTCTGGCCCCTGAAGGGACCTGCATGCACATGGCATATACTCACACAGATACACACAGACACATAAATAAAAGTTAAAAAGAGTAAGTTAGATACATTGTGCCTCTTTGTTGCTGAACATTTCTTTAATGGTGCCTGTTTCCTAGGGACAAGGACATTAAAAAAATTATTTAGCTTTATTTATGTGCATTGGTATTAAGGTATCAGATCTCTAGAATGGGAGTTAAAGACAGTTGTGAGCTGCCATGTGGGTGCTGGGAATTAAACCCGGGTCCTTTGGGAGAGCAGCCAGTGCTCCTAACTCCTGAGACATCTCTCCAGCCCAGGGACAAGGACATTTTCTAATATCCAAAATATGAAACAGGGCTGATGCACTTGGGAAGCAGAGTTAGGAGAATCTCTATGAGTTCAAGATCTTACAACCTGTCTACATGGTGAGTACCAGACTATACGGAGAGACTCTGTCTCAAAAAAAAAAAAAAAAATCTGTATCTTTCAACACAAGATCTCCTTTGCAATGGGAACGCTTGTGTTCAGCTGTAGTAATTTTTCATCTTCTCTGTTTTAAGATATGCTGCAGAGATAGAGGTGGAGGTACGTGGTAAAGTACATGCCTAGTATTTGCTAAGATCTGGAGTTTGATTCTTAGAACTATCAAAATTAATTAAAACTTAAAAAATAATCATTTCAGAGCTGTAACAACCCCACCACTAACAACAATAAGGAAAGTATAGCCAGACACATTGGCTCAAACCTACAATCCCAGCATTTGGGAGGCAAAGGCAGGTAGATCTTTGTGAGGCTAGCCTAATCTACAGAGAGTTCCAGGACAGCCAGGACTACACAGAGAAACCCTTCTCAAAAAAGAAAAAAAGAGAGAAAGAAAGAAGGAAGGAAGGAAGGAAGGAAGGAAGGAAGGAAGGAAGGAAGGAAACAAAGCTGGTACCATAAAACATAGAGGCCCAGTAACCTGAGTTCAATCTCCAGAACCCACAGAGAGAGAACCAACCCCCCAAATTATCTTTTACCTTCACGTATACATTGTGACACTCTCACAGAGTACATGTTTACACATACTCTTCTATAATCCCAGTTCTTGAGAGGCAAAAGCAAGCTACTAAGTTTGAGGAGAGCCTGGGATATATAGCAAAGTACAAAGATGGGCCACACCTTTAATCCCAGGACTCCAGAGGCAGAAGCAAGCAGATCTCTATGGAGTTAGAAGATAGCCTGGTACATATAGTTTCAAGCCTGCCAGGACTATATAGTGAGACCCTATTTTAAAAATATTTTTTGATGGGTTGGAGAGATGGCTCAGCAGTTGAGAGCACTAACTGTTCTTCTGGAGGACCTGAGTTTGATTACCAGCATCCACATGGCAGCTAACAACTGTCTGAAATTCCAAGATCTGACACCCTTACACAGTTATCCATGCAGGCAAAACACCAATTCACATAAAATAAAAATAAATATAAAATTTTTTGATTCAGAAATAAAAGTATAAAACAAGACTTACCCTGACCCATTTTTCCCTATCAATGGAAAAAAAGCCAATTTTATTCTGTAGCCTTTGCTTCTCTTTGCAAAAGCAAGCAAATATGTTTGTCAGGATGCTTGGAGGACCCACCAGTCGATTCCTGCTAACTCTTTAGCCTCCTTTGTTCTTTTCTTTTCAGCCCCTCTGCAGCAGGATGAACGAAGAGCAGGATCCCTTGGTAGACAGCAATGTCTCAGGTTCCCTCAGTCAGTGGAATGACTGAACCAAGACAGCCAACTCAAGATTTGGCACCTAGCTGAGGAGCACTCCTGTCTAGGTTCCTGTGTCCTATTCAGGGTCAGGTGAATGAATGCCATTTGAACCATTTGGTGTCCAGAACTACTCGTGTCTGGTCTACAGGCAAGTCAGACACCTGGTCAAGTAAGAATCTCAAGTACTGTTTGATATGCAAAAGAGATAGTGTAATTTCTTCGTTAAATATGCCTGATATCTTCAGTCACCATGAGCCAGGCTGCCAGAATAATAGCCCACCGCCTGGGTTTCTGTTCTGCCACTAAGAGGAGACGCTTCCTCCTAGCTGCTCTAAGGTCCTCCACTGAACAAAGTGCCTGAGGAGCTAGATCTGCTCCTTGGCCCCCGTCTGCCTCTGCCTCGATGCATTCTCTTCTGAGAATGAATTCAGCATCCTTTTTGAGGATACCTTCCTTCTATTGCCAGGCCATGTCCCTCCTTCCTCCTCCCTCCTCCTGCCAGCAGCTAGACAGCTGTTCCAAGAATCTGCTTTGAATTAAAAGTTGTATAGCCCTTTAAGAGAAGCATCCGCAGCCTCCAGCGCTGAAAGGTTCCCAGTGGCAAGATCTGAGGGTTTGTTTCTGCCTCCTCAGAGGATCACAGGGTTGGAAGGAAGGAGCTGGAGGTCACATGGCAGCTGGCCTCTTTGGCCTATTGCTTCAGGCACCTGGGGGCCAGCAATTGGACAGTTAAGGCTTTGGTACCAGCCTTCGGCTCTTAGCAAATTTGCCCAGTCAGGATCAAGAACTTATGCTAGGCATCTCAGGGTGCTCCAGAGGCAACCCAAGAATTTCTATGGATGAACAGGGAGCCCCTCTCAGGCCCACACCCTTCCTCCCCCAGCTTAGAAATGTAGCCATACCCTAGTGACCCTTTCCAATTAGTCTATGTCACTGCAAACCAGCATCCAGCAGGGTCCTCCCACTGGACTGTCTGCCAGGCAAAGAAGTGGGGAAGAGCAGCCCTTGGCTGCAGAGATCCTGGTTGGAACAGGTACTGCCAAACATCAGTAGGGTCCAAGGCACCTCAGTGATCTGAGCAGCTTACACTGGGCCCAATACTGGTTCACCACTGAGGGGCGGTAGGGTCTCAGTCTTCTCTCCTGGATCAAAGGATGCTCATGCTCCCAATGAAGAAACTGACTCCTAGGATCAGGGACACAGCCCTTTCAGCCAAATGACTTTAAGACTGCTCACATACTGCCTACAGATGGCCACCTGTTTTCCAAGAACCAGAGCTGAAAGTCTCAGAGAAAAGTTCCTAGTGTCAAACAGAAGAGCTTGGCATCCTTGAAGAGGCTGGGACTGGCCCAATGTCCCTGCTCCCTTCCACACTCTCAAGTTCAGGCTCAGATCTGACTCTCAGCCATCCACCCCACTGCTGCAGGTGAGCTGCTACTAATAAACAGGAGTACAGGGGGAACAGTTCTGAGGAAACTAAAAGAGGTTTAGTTTCATGGTCCTTCATCGAGTCCCAGACTGAGAGCTAGAGGTGGGATCTTAGTTAATCCATCAGAGCTCCCCCTCAGTGCAGTCTACAAGAAAAAGGGCTGGCATGCTCAGTTTTCTTGCTTATTTGGACCTCAGAGGCCAGCAACTGGGGTGCAGAGCAACCCAGATGGCCATGTGCGGCATGGTAGCTAAGGCCAGTATATAACAGCTGGGCCCCAGACAGCAAGCAGGAGGTAGCAGCTGGACCATGGAGCTGGGTAAGAGTGTAGGCTGGGGGCTGGGAATAGATACAGGGGCGGGGGCAGTCCCACATCCGGGCAAGGGAATTGGGTCCAGAGTTGCTGGACATGCTAAGCCTGCTAGCCCAGCCCTCCAACCAAGTCATTCATCTCTTAGATACCAACGAGGGTCTCAGATGGGACCCATGTGCTTCTGTCTGCCTTCTGCCTTACCCTCCTCCTTCCCTGCACTGAAGACTAGCTCAACTCAGACCCTAGCTCTTCATTCCTGACATGTTCTCTTGGCTCTTCTTCCCAGAAACTGGGCTTCTGCTTACCTAGGTGAGGCCTGCATCTCTCAATAGTTAACTTTATGTTCATCCATGCATCCTCACCCGACTCTGCCCTTCTCTCCAGAACCTCAGAACCAAATTCCAAACCCCAATCCAGTTCTTGAGGTATTGCTCTGAAAACGCACAGGCCCCTGGTCCAGGGACTATGATCTTTTCCAGGCCCTCTTGCTACTGGACATGCTCTAGATCTGAGCTAGGCAGACACATCCTCTAAGAGCTCTAATGGAAGCCAGGCAAGAACAACAGGAGGAACCACGCAGTACGCATCCCAATACTGCCACGGAGCAGCAGGAGCAGCCAAGGCCCAGGAAGGGCACAGCTCTTGCCTAGTGTCTGATGTGTTGAGCATCCATCCACAGGAGTAACTCTGAGGGGTTACCACATCCAAGGTGACTTGTAACATTGTTGACAAGTCTGACTCACTCTTCCTATCCAAAAGCCTCCTATACCTAGAATCTCAGACCACCCTAGTCCCTGAAGTACCATCAATACCCACTATGACAGCTGTTGTTCTTAATCACATGTTCATCAAAACTAAGAGTCCCCAGGATCCTGCCTCACTTAGTGCTCACAGTGAAGTAGATATTTTATAGGTAAGGTAAGGTACTGGGACCCAGAGACCCATAAGCTAGCAATGGTAGATCCAGGCTCCACCACCATCACCCCATTTCATTCCCAGCTATGAAGGGAATCGTGGAGAAAACCAGCCTGTGCTAGCCCAGCCAGCCCGCTTTCCTAGCTTCAGGCTTGGTCCTGCTTATCCTGAGCCTAGCTGCTGTCATCAAAAATGGGTAGATTGTGTTTGCTTTGAGACAGGGTCTTCTATAGCTTAGGCTGACATCAAACTCTCTATGTAACTGGGGCTGGCCTTGAACCCCTGGTCCTCTCTCATCTACCTCTGAAGTAATAGTGTACACCACCATTCCAAATTGTGGATTTTTTTTAAAGATTTATTTTATTTATTATGTATACCGTATTCAGAAGAGGGTACCAGATGTTATCATAGATGGTTGTGAGCCACCATGTGGGTGCTGGGAATTGAACTCAGGACCTCCGGAAGAACAGTCACTGCTCTTAACCTCTGAGCCATCTCTCCAGCCCCCAAAATTGTGGATTTTTTAAAGGTAAAATTCAAGTAACATGGACCCAATCCTTTGTCAAAATTCCACAACATTTAGTAGATCTACAATGTGTGAAGCCGTCATTACAGTTACCCCCAAGGATAAACCACATGCCTGTTAACAGTCACCTTGTAATGCCTTATTCTTCCCGGTCACCTGGGAGTCTCCAGTGTGGCTTTTGTCCTGGGTATTTCTTGTCAATGGAACTATACAATATATGTCCTTTGTGTCTGGGTTATTTCACTCAGCATAGTGTTTTTAAGACTGTATCTTAGGTCAGAATTTTCTTTTTATAGCTGAAATGCATCCCATTGTAGAAATAAACCACACCGGTACACCTTTGAGCAGCTTCCACCGTTTAGCCATTGAGAATTGTGATGTTCTATACATTTGTGTACTAGCTTTTGTTTGAACACCTGTTTCTAATTCTTTGGAGACTATACCTAGGGGTGGGATTGCTGGGTCAGATGGTGAATTTATGTTTGACTTATGGAGGAGTCACTCAAATTTTTTCTGTAGCAGCTGTAGCATTCTATACCCTCAGCACTGCACAAAGCTCCAGTTTCTTCTTGTCCTCACCGCACCGACACTTTTGCATGTTATTGCTCATATCCACTCAAGTTAGCATGAAGCAGTCTGATCTGATGCTGATAAGTCTTCCATACAATTGTGAGGGTTACAATGGCCTCTAGTTTGGTATAGGTGGACTGAAGGGACCTGAATTCTAAAGGAACTTCTCCATACTTACGGTACTAAAAACTCTGATGTGGAGGACACACTCAGCCGGCCTTGAGGGGGAGATAAAATCAGCCCATTTAAGCTAGGAGAAGGACAGTGGCGTATACAGAGGCCACAGTGGACACTTTAGAAGGAAAAAGAGGGAAGGCTGAGAGTGAGCGCCGAGTTGTTCAGGGGAGTGTTAGTTGGAATCCCTTTTTGTTTCTGCTACTAGTGTTAAATAAACCAAACACAAAATCATTATGGTTCCATGTTCAGACTAAATCAAGCTACAGCAAAGGCCAGAGAATAGAATATGCATGTCCTTGGCTTGTTCTGGAATTTCTTTGGCAATCATAACCACCACCCTGCTGAGCACTTTCATGCATGGGCTCCTATAATCCCACAACAACGGAGGTAAGGTCATTGCTTTGCTTTAAAGAATAGGAAACAGCGGTACAGAGAGAGGTCACGGGCCTTGCCCAAAATCTTCCCACCAGGAAATGGCTCAGGGCCAGGACAGTGTGCAATCTAGCCCTGTGCAGCCATGCCCTGTGCAGCCATGCTCTATGTGCAGCTAGCCCTATGCAGCCATGCTGTGTGTACAGCCATGCCCTGTGCAGCCATGCTGTGTGTACAGCCATGCCCTGTGCAGCCATGCTGTGTGTGCAACCATGCCCTGTGCAGCCATGCTGTGTGTGCAGCCATGCCCTGTGCAGCTATGCCCTGTACAGCTATGCCCTGTGCAATCATGCTGTGTGTACAGCCATGCCCTGAGCAGCCATGCCCTGTACAGCTATGCCCTCCCTGTGCAGCCATGCTGTGTGTACAGCCATGCCCTGTGCAGCCATGCCCTCCCTGTGCAGCCATGCTGTGTGTGCAGCCATGCCCTGTGCAGCCATGCCCTATACAGTCATGCCCAGTGCAGTCTAGCTCTATGTGCAGCCATGTCATGGGCAGCTATGCCGCCCAGCTGAAAGTTAATGATTCTCTCCTGAGATTTGGAATAATGGACTCCTAGAGTAGGAGTCTTCTAGTACAGGTTCTTGCTCAATGCTTATTTCTACCCTGAGTCAGCCATGGCTACTCAGGATAAAGACTTAAAAGAATATCTTAGAGGGCTGGAGAGATGGCTCAGTGATTAAGAGCACTGACTACTATTTCAGAGGACCTGGGTTTGATTCCTAGCACCCACATGGCAGCTCACAACTGTCTCTCACTTCACTTCTAGAGGATCCAAGACCTTCACACAGACATATATGCAAGAAAACCACCAATGCACATAAAATAAAACAAATAAGTCATTAAAAAGAATATCTTAGAACAATGCAACTGTTGCGCATGGCCAATCTCATGCACAGACCAGCTGATCAAACAATAGAGAGATAACAAATGTGGAATCTTTTCTTTCTTTCTTTCTTCTTTCTTTCTTTCCCTTTTTGAGACAGTGTTTCTTTGTGTAGCCTTGGCTGTCCTGGAACTAGCTCTGTAGACCAGGTTGGCCTTGAACAATGCACAGAGATCCAACTGCCTCTGCCTCCCAAGTGCTGGGGCTAAAAATGCACACCACCACCACCTGGCCCTCTTTTTAACTTATTTTATTATTATTTTATGTGTATGAGTGCTTTGCCTGCACACATGTCTGTGCAACATGTGTATGCCTGGTGCCCGAGGAATCCAGAGGAGGGCTTTGTATTCCCTGGGAATAGAGTTATAGACATCTGTGAGCCACCATGTTGGTTCTGGAAATTGGACTCGGGTTCTTTGCAAGAGCAGCAAGTACTCTTGCCCACTGGATCATCCCTCACCCCAAATGTTAATTTCTGAATGAACAGAGCTCGGTGCATCTCTCAGCTTCTCTGAACTCAGTTCCCATCTGGAAACAGAACACACATCTTCACCAAGTGCCTGCGAATGGACCTGCGCATGCTTTTCTCTTCCTGGAGTGGACTCAGCATGCAGGCAGCAGCATTTTGGGTTCCACAGTTTATTCTTCTCTTTGGCTTCTCACTATATCTTGGGATACACTGTACATGAAGGTATACGGGGAACTTGCCTTCTGCAGCTCATCACTCAGTCAGGATAACAGCAACAGGACAGCCCCAAGCCCTGGTGGCATCCCTCCTGGCTCCTCCCTAGAATTCCTGCCTAGGAGGTGCAGCAGGTACCTGCTAGATGAAGCAGGCTCCTCCTGTCATGAATTAGAACGTGGGCAGCAGAAGTCCTGCCCGAGGTTTGGACCTGAGTCCTAAAAGGCAGGTATGTTTCCTGTTTCTAGAAGAAGACTACCAGAGTGCAGGCAGAAAGTAAAGAAAAACAAGTGGCCGGCTTGTGGTGCACCTAGGGTGGGTGTGTTTTGTTTTGTACATCTAGTTTGACCACTATTACCATCATCACCAGCCCTGATCGCCCAACTTTGATTCATTTATTTATCTAACTTTAGAGGTTCACTGTGTAGTTATGGCTGGCCTAAAGCTTGCAGCAATCTCCTTGACTTCTTCTGTGCACGGTGGCTCTCAGTTTTGATTTCTGACAGGAATTGCATTCCTGCTGGTCATCTGAGCCTTGAGATGTGTAGAGGAGGTGGGCACGTTAGGTGAGATGACTTGGCAGAACCAAGCTGGCAACATCCTTGCTCCTCAGCCCTCTTCTGCAGTGGCGGCAGGGAGAGGTTCTTAGGGGTCTTCTTCATGGGACTTTACCAAGGCCTACCAACCCTGTTAAGTTTCAGCACCGCTTCTGACCTACATGTCTCCTAACATCTGCCGGCTCCAGCACCGGTACCGGATAGGAAGACTCTCCCGAAGGCTGAATTCACACGCCCGATCTTTTCTGCAGGTCGACCCCGAAAGCCCGGCCTTGGGCCCCACCTGTCCGCTCCTCGCAGAGGCCCCCCTACGCCGCTACTACCGGCCCCTCGGCGCGGAGCTCTGTGTCCGCCGCCGCTTTGATCCCGGGGGCCCCGCTGGATAAAAGTCTCCGGCGGCTCTACGCCAGCGCCAGAGAGGGAGCGCAGCGCAGTCGGGCGCACCAGCAGGATAGCGCAGCAACTACGGTGGACCTACGGTGAGCGCGTGACTCCGGGTGGTGCGAAGTGTGCGGACGGGGCCCGAATGCGAGTCTCCCACGAATGCAGTGGGTTTGGGCGCGGGGTTGGGGGGAGAAGGCCCCGGAGGCTTCAGGTGATCACTCGCACCCTGCGCCTTGGCCCGTCGGGCCCCGCAGCTACGCAGCGGGCAGGGCGCCCCCGAAGCGGAAAGGCCTCTTCCTCCCGGCCCCGGGGCGGCTTCGAGGGCGGAGGTAGCGGCGCCGGGCTGGCCGCGGAGAATGGAGCTGCCCCGGGCCAGCCTGGCCGCGCTGCCCCCCACGAAGCCGGGCCGGGAGCGCCTCCGGCGGCCGCAACGGGTTAGTCCAGGCCCCTCCGTCAGGCTTGTGGTTTGGGAAGAAAAGGCTAAGCCTCCGCCAAGAAAAGAGTGAGCGCAACCCCCCTTCCCACCCACCACCCCCCCCCCGCCGCGCCCGGGCGGCGGCGGCACTTCTAACGCGCGGGCACCCGGGCCGCCGCGGCCCCCGCAAACTACGCCCAGCTCGTCCCCCGCTGCTCATTGGCGCGGGCCGGAGCCAGCGCACCCAGACTCTGCGTTGCCCTCGGCCGGCTACGCGCATAGCCTGAGCTGCACCAGAGCCTCGACGCCGAGAGCCAGCCCGGCCACCCAGGGCAGGAACAACGCGCGCAAGTCGGGTCCGAGGAGCTGCAGTGGCCCGCACGCCCCCTGGCCCGGCGTCCCAAGTCGCCGACGCCTTACAGCCGCCCGCTCTCCGCAGGTGGCCGCAGGCCGGAGTGACATTGCCATGGGCGGAGAGGTGCGCGTGCTGCTCCTGCTGGGCCTGTTGCACTGGGTTGGGGGCAGCGAGGGCAGGAAGACCTGGCGGCGCCGTGGCCAGCAGCCTCCCCAGCCTCCGCCCCCGCCGCCGCCCCCGCAGCGGGCTGAGGTGGCGCCGGGCGCTGGGCAGCCGGTGGAGAGCTTTCCGCTGGACTTCACGGCCGTGGAGGGCAACATGGACAGCTTTATGGCGCAAGTCAAGAGCCTGGCACAGTCTCTGTACCCCTGCTCTGCGCAGCAGCTCAACGAGGACCTGCGCCTTCACCTTCTACTGAATACATCGGTGACCTGCAATGACGGCAGCCCCGCCGGGTAAGGCCGGCGTTGGGCAGGACCCCGGGAAGCCGTCAGCCCTGCTTGGCTGGCCCCGGTGCTCCGCGCCTAGCTCGCCGACGTCCTATCCTCTCATGTGGCACCCGCATCCTCTGCCTCCCTGTGCGCGCACAAACGCGGAGACTATGCTGGACTTTCCCTATTTTCAATGGCAGAGCTGGTCCCCAGAGGAAAGGGTTCCAGTAGGGAGTCCAGTGCTGCTGCCCTGGGGAGGGCCTGGCTCGATGCCTCCCAAAGTGGGGGAGGGGGCAGCTCTTGAAGCCCTGATCCTAGGCCAGCTCGGGTGCTGACCCCTTGGCCACCGTGCACCCACCTTTGTGCTCAGGTCCTCGGACAGAAAGAGACTGCAGTCCCACAGTGACCCTGACTCCAATAGAAAGAGGCAACACTGAAGGACAGGAGGTTCCTGTCTCAGGGTTCCCCCTGTGCATACCAGATTGGTTCGGAACAGTCAGGAATCTGAGCACGAGAGCAAGGAGGGGGCCCAAGAGGGACCGAAGGCCCCAGGTGCAGCATTCACACACGCACTCAACTTTGAAGTAGATAGAGGACACACGTGAAGCTAAGAGGTCAGAAGGGACTGTGGGTGTCCACGCGCTCAGCTGATCGATGTTAGTCTGGACCTTGGTAGGAAGGCTAGGATACCACTTCAGTGGCTCCGGGCATCTCATCGAGCTCCCCTACCCCTACTGGTTTACAGGCCTCTAGCCCTGGCATTTCTCACTATTCAAATGCCACCGTGTTCCCGGGAGCCCCTCTCTCCGACTGTCATCCGCGCCAGGGTTAACACGGGTTCTGTGCGGGGCGGACTGTGGGAGTTTTCCACGGACCGCATGGCCCTCCTTCCCCCTCCTAACTATGGATCGCTACCTCGGGGAATCAGCCCGGTTCCACTAGCCTATGAGTTCAGTTTGCGATTGGCCGCGGGCGCCCTCGCGCGGCTGCGGTGAGCTCCAGGCAACAGGTGGAATGACCCTTTCGGTACCGGAGCTGGAAAAGGCTGAGGATTCGAGGTTTGGGGTGGAGGGTAGCAAACACTGGTGGCTCAGGTATCCCCAACTGACTGCCTGCTCTGTGCGCCTTCCCTGCAGCTACTACTTGAAGGAGTCCAAGGGCAGTCGGCGATGGTTACTCTTTTTGGAAGGTAGGTTCTAGGGGCTGAGGTGTGGTGCAGATGGAGTCCTCTGGACTTGGAATCAAGCCCAGTGCCTGTGTCTGCAGGTGGCTGGTATTGCTTCAACCGAGAAAACTGCGACTCCAGATACAGCACCATGCGGCGTCTCATGAGTTCCAAAGACTGGCCACACACACGCACAGGTCAGCAGCACACGATAGGCTGGCTAGTGTGTGAGGAGTGGCAGAATAGTCAGATTCACCCTCTAGGAAGGACCCATTCACCCCTGGAACCCCATCCCAGGCCGGAGTTTCTAAAATTATAGTGAGTTCATCCTCGCTTTTTGGGATGGTGACTTCTTGGGTAACTAAGTCTGTCCATCTCCTCACCATCCTAGCATCTGGGTTCAGACGGTTCAAACCAGGGCCTACCCACTTCCCTGGTTGAGATCATCAGGAAGGAAGTTCCCATCCCTTTCTCCTTCCTCTGTTTCCCCAGGTACTGGAATTCTATCTTCCCAGCCAGAGGAGAACCCTCACTGGTGGAATGCCAATATGGTGTAAGAGAGCATGGATTTCCCTTGATGGGGGTTTCTTCCTGGGCATCTTTCCTGAAGTGATCCTGCCTATGGAGTCCTGTCCAATAGGACCCTTCTTAGAGCATGGGGGTTCATTCTTGGGGGCTGGCCTTTGCAAGGGTCATATTTGTGGTAGCCTTTAATAGAGGCCTTGGTTCTCCCTGGGGGTGATTGCCCTTTTTGGAGGGTCCTTTGTGGGGAGGTCTCTACTAAGGGTCCTGTTTTAGGAGACATCCTTTCTAGTGTTACTTCCTGGGATAATAATTCTTTTAGGGGGTTCCTTTCCTCCTTATGTTCTAAGGAGGACCTTCCTGGGGAGGGGTCCTTCCTGAGGGTCTTGTTCTGGGCAGCATTTTTCTTGGGGTCTTTCATGGTAGCTTTGGGCAACAGAGGGCCATGGCGGGCTCACCTGATCCCTGTTACAGCTTCATCCCCTACTGCTCCAGTGACGTTTGGAGTGGGGCTTCACCCACGTCTGAGAAAAGTGAGTCTCTGGCTTCCCAGCCCCTTGAGACAGGGCAGGGTGGTGAAACTTTGGGGGGAAAATTAAGACTTTCTCAACCTGTTTGTAGCATGCCTTAGGACTCCTGTTTGTTTGTGCCTCACCTAGCCCCTGAGGGACCCCTAGCAGAGCCTCAAGCCCTGACCCTCCCTCTGCAGTTTACTCCATCCCTGGAAAGAACCCAGACCCCTCTCCTTCCTTCCCGGAGTAGGAGACCTTGTCCTGTGACTAACACCTAAAGCTACCCCCTTTCCTTACAGATGAATATGCCTTCATGGGTTCCCTCATCATCCAGGAGGTGGTGCGGGAGCTCCTGGGCAGAGGACTGAGTGAGGCCAAGGTGTTGCTGTTGGCTGGGAGCAGGTAAGCAAAATGCATCCGAGGGAAGGGACTTTGTATGTGGCTGGCAGCTCTGGAACATGGGTCCAGTGCAGTATGGGTAGAAGACCTGGAAGGGAACTGCCTGCAGACCTGAAATCTGTCCTCCCAGAGCCTTGCTGCCTCCAGCCTTCACAGGCAGAAGCAGAGATAGCAGCCTCCTTCAGAGCACCTTAGAGGTCTGACTTAAGAGTGTTTAAGCTTTCGGAAACTGTTTAGAGAATGCTTCTGGACCCTCAAGGGTGTTGGGCTTCAGCCCCCTAGACTGTAGGTTAAGTTGTATTCGGATGTCTCCCCTTGAAGACCTTAGGCTGGGTGATGAGTTCCCGTCAGTGACTGTATTCCAATAGAGACACAGAATGCATGCCTGGACTGGATGGTGGGGCCTGATACATTGGAGTTTATCTTTTTCTTCATATAAGGGAACTGATACAGGAAAAAGAGGGAAAGGAGAGTCCTGTGTCCTGCCAATCTTAGCTGTGGGCCAGTGCTTAGAACTTACCAGTCCTCTGTCTCCAGACCTTGCGGGAGAGAGGCCTATGGATAAGCAGCATGCCTACAGTCAGAATGCATTGTCCAGAGGCAGTCTTTCCTCAGGACTAGGGCTGGGGCTAAGCCAGCTCTGGGTGGACAGCAAGCACCTCTCTCCAGTCATTTGGCCTCATATCTGGCCTTCCCTCAGCGCTGGGGGCACCGGGGTGCTGTTGAATGTAGACCGCGTGGCTGAGCTGCTGGAGGAGTTGGGCTACCCATCCATCCAGGTGCGGGGCCTGGCTGACTCAGGCTGGTTCCTGGACAACAAACAGTATCGCAGATCGGACTGCATTGATACTATTAACTGTGCACCTACAGAGGCCATCCGTCGGGGCATCAGGTACCAGGGGGGAGGGGGCGTCAGGGGTGAGATGGCATTCTAAGGGGAGGCATACCTTAATATCACAGTCTAACTTGTGACTGTGGCTTCAGGTACTGGAACGGGATGGTCCCAGAGCGATGTCAGCGCCAGTTCAAGGAAGGCGAGGAGTGGAATTGCTTTTTTGGCTACAAAGTGTATCCAACTCTGCGCTGTGAGTTCGATGAGGCATTTGGGAAGTGGTGAGATATCCTGAACTGTGCACCAGTCCTGAAACTTAAGAAGTTGGACCATAGACCCTACACTGTTCTACAAAAGAGGTCATGCCTATACCAGGGTGAACAGTCATTATCACCAAAATTGTTGATCCCAAGCACTGTTTGCAATTGTATTAGAACCAATTCATATGCTTCCTTCCTGTATTTTGAGGCCACTAAATGATTCCCACAGCACCACTTTCCAAAGAATAGCCAGGTCCCCATGCTAAGGGACAGCATCACCAAATCTACGGCAGAGAGACCCCGAGAGCCAGGCCAACAGTAAAAGTGGGTTTTAAGAGACCTGTCAGGGAGACTGAGGTGTAGCTCAGTGTAGCATGCTTACCCGCATGCTCAGGGCTTGGGGTTCTCCATAGCAAACCAACTTGGGCTGAGGCAGGCGGGCCAAGCTGAGTCACATCCTCCATCCAGGTCCAGTGTTCGTGGTACAATGGCTTTTTGATGAGGCCCAGCTGACCGTGGATAATGTGCATCTCACTGGGCAGCCGGTTCAGGAGGGCCAGTGGCTATACATCCAGAATCTGGGCCGAGAACTACGTGGCACACTCAAGGATGTGCAGTGAGTGTGTGGAAGGGATTTCAGCTGGGTGGCTCATTGGATTCCTCCAGGCTATGTGACTTAAAAATGTATGTCTTGAGGATGAGTATGGTGGCACTTAGGAGGAAGCATGTCAGAGACGGAAGCCGGTGAGTTTCTGTGAGTTCAAGGTGAGCCTAGTCACATAGTGAGACCCTGACTAAATAAATAATAATAAAAAAAAATCTGAGAAATAGAAGAAGATAAGAAATCAAGGTCATTCTTGACTACATAGACAGTTTGAGGCATGAAACCCGGCCTGAAAATAAATAAATAAATAAATAAATAAATAAATAAAGTTTAAAAAGACAAAAGATAGCCTCCTGCCACTGCCTAGCAGACTCTGGCTGGATAAGGTGTACACAAGACAGGTTTCAGAGGCCCAAAACACAAGGGTCAGCAGGTGGAGCTAAAGTCAAGACGGGTGAGTGGCTATCCAGACAGCAAAAGAAAGAGTTGGTCATCCAGGAGAGGCTATGGGACTCAGGCTGGTTGTCTCTCTCCCAGGGCCAGCTTTGCGCCTGCCTGCCTGTCACACGAGATCATCATCCGGAGGTCAGTGTACCCCTAGGTTCTAGGTAGCTTGCATGTGTAGCACTAATTCCATACACCTATCTGTCCCTCCTAAACTAATAGGCATCTTCTTGTGAGCCCCGTCTGGGCCCTCTAAAGCCACCACACTAGTTGTATGGCTGGGTTGACACTCATGTCCTCCTTGGTGACCCACCTGGGTTCTTTCTACAGCTACTGGACCGATGTACATGTGAAGGGTACCTCACTGCCCCGGGCACTGCACTGCTGGGACCGAAGTTTCCATGACAGCCATAAGGCCAGCAAAACCCCCATGAAGGGCTGCCCTTTCCACCTGGTAGACAGTTGCCCCTGGCCCCACTGCAATCCATCATGCCCTACCATACGGGACCAGTTTACAGGACAAGAAATGAATGTGGCCCAGTTCCTTATGCACATGGGCTTTGATGTGCAGACGGTGGCCCAGCAGCAGGGGATGGAGCCCAGCAAGCTGCTAGGGATGTTGAGTAGTGGAAACTAGGGTGCCTGAAGGAGGAGGTAGTAGAGAGGGGCTGGTCCACTTGCTCTCCCAGGGTAACTCACCTCTATTTCCAGGCCCTTCTGCCACTCCCAGGTCCCACCTGGGTGTGGATGCCTGACTGCCTATATTCTCATATTGCCTTCAGGGGGCCTGGCTAGAGGAGTGATCTTCTCTGATCACTTGACACACTTGGGGACCCTTCCCACACCACATCTGCTTCCCTAGCCCCCAGCCCAGTGTGGGGGAGGGAGCCAGGGCAAAGCAAGCACTGGATTCCTGAGCCGGTGGGGTCAGCTCAGACAGTCCCTCCTTGCCCCCATCTGATCATGCTCTTTTGTATTATTTTATAAAGTGACTTTTTTATTACTTTAATTTTTAAAAAATGGAAATTAAGAAATATATGATGGATGATATTGTTTTGTAACATATTTTTTCTTAATAATTAAATAAAAAAATAACAGAAGCTCACCCTGAGACCTGTTTATTTGAAAAGCCTTTCTACTCATTTTGAATGTGTTCCTAAGGACAGCATAGGGCCAAAAGAGGGACTGGAGGAACCCCAGTCCCTGACACCTTCTTGGATGTTTGGTACCCTCACTTCACCTGCTTAGCCTGCTTCCTGAGGTGGCCTCATTCATTCATTCATTCATTCATTCATTCAGCAGAATGAGTTCATTCAGTTCCTACTGTTAATGATTACAACTTATCTTCATTTTTTTCTTTTCTTTCTTCTTTTTCTCTCCTGTCTTTCCTCCCCCCCCAACATGGTCTCTCTATTATATAGCTTTGGCTGTCCTCGAACTCACAGAGACCATCCTGCCTCTGCTTTCCGAGTGTTGGGATCAAAGGAGTGTGCCACCACACCAAGCAAGTTTTTCTCTTCAAAATCATTTTATGTTATGTGTATGAGTGTTTTGCCTGTATGTTTGTATGTGTACCATGTGTGTGCCTGGTGTTCACAGAGGTCAAAAGAGCGAGCATTAGGTACCCTGGACCTGGTGGGTGTTAGGAAGATGGGGGCCAGTCAGTCATGGTAATGTGGTAATGCATTCCTTTAATCCCAGCTCTCAGGGGACAGAGGCAGGAGAATTTCTGAGTTCCAAGACAGCTAGAATGACACAGAGAAATCTTGTCTCAAGAAACTAAAACAAACATGAGGAAGGACCAGAGGTTGATCTCTAGCACCCATGTAAGAACCTGGGCATGGTGATACACCTATGTAATCTTAGCTTGGGAGAGATGAAGACTAGTGGACCCCCAGTGCTGGCCAGCTTGACTTAATAAAGAGCCCCAGGTCCTATCTCAAAAGAAACAAAAGTAGTGATGCCTTTAATCCAGCACTAAGGAGACAGAGGCAGGCAGGTCTCAATAAATTTATGGCTAGCCTGGTTTACATAATGAGCTCCATACCGGCCAAGGATATGTATTGAGACCCTGTCTCAGACAAACAAACAAGAAAACATTACAAAACTTCAGAGACCAAGGAGGGGGCTAGAGAGATGGCTCAGGTTAAAAGTGTCCACTGCTCTTTCAAAAGACCTGAGTTAGGTTCCGAGCACCCACACTGGATGGCACACAGGGGATCCAGGACCTTCTTCTGGATTCTGCAGGCACTCTTACCCACATGTACACACTCACATAAATGTATATTTTGTTTGTGTTCTGACAGATAAAGCTTGCCTGGAGATCAGAGGGCAAAGTTAGCCACTAGTTAACCATAGCGGCCGTGCAGTGGTAGCACAGTCCTTTGATCCCAGCACTCGGGAGGCTCACCCCTTTAATCCCAGGAGGTACAGATATGGAGACAGGATCTAGGCCCCCTTTCAGTATGAGGACTTGTAGAGGTAAGAAGTCTCTTATGGCTGCTGCTCTGCTTCTCTGATCTTTCAGCCCCCCCCCCCCCATCCCATATCTGACTCCTGGTTTTTGTTGGTGAGACTGATTTGGATCACGCTTCACATAAAGATACACGTACAGAGCTGAGTGGTAGTAACACATGCCTTTAACCCCAGCACTTGGGAGGCAGAGGCAGACAGATCTCCATCTCGAGTTCTAAGTTAGCTTGGTCTACAGAGCAAGTTCCAGGACAGCTGGGGATACACAGAGAAAACCTGTCTCAAAACTAAAAATAAGGGGGCTGGAGAGATGTTGTAAGACTCAGCAGTAGACAGCACCACCTGCCACCTAATCTATCAAAGCCCATAATTCCTGGAAAGTCTCTAAATATACTAACCTTGCTTTTTTGGCTTCTGTAGCTCCAATTCTGGCTAACTGTTACTGTTAACTGGAAAATGCCTAGTGAGATCTCACACAAGGCTGGAGAGATGGCTCAGCAGTTAAGACACTTGCTGGTCCAGAGGACCAGTGTTGGATTTCCTGCACCCACATGGCTACTTATAACTGTCTGTTACCCCAGTTCCAAATCTGATGGTACACATGGACTGTGGTGGCTGTTCTGAAATTAACTAAAACTCAAGTGTCTAGGTATACTTTTGAGGGATTTTTTTTTTCTTAATTAAATCATTGTAAGTGGGAAGAGGCACTTTTGGGCCTCTGGTGACAGTCTATGTAAAGGACATGGAGAAGGAGGTTTCAATCTTTTCATTTACTCTCACTTTTACTGGCAAGTAGGCTTATAGAGTATTTTATTTCTTTGAGCTTCTGGTGTATACTGAAGACTAGGTGACACATCCAACCTAGATTCTTGGGCTTCCCATTGATAGACAGCCATTGTTGGGCTAGCTGGACCCCAGGCTATAAGCCACTCTAATAAATTCCACATATATGTGTATGTATGTATATATATACACACACATTAAAGTCCTAAAGACTCAGGTAAACATTGCATCTCAATAACACATGGTATGTTTAGAAATCTCATGAACAAGTATCTTAAATCTAGTGACCAATGTATTCCATTCTCAGAGTACACTGTCTATGAGAAGTGATTGTGATCTAAGCATTCTGGGAAGACTGTTGGGTAATAGGTGGATACATAAGTAGTATGCCTCACCCATCTTTATGGTTGACCTTCCTGTGATCCAGATATTCAGTCACATATGATGTGACTGAAGGACACCAAAGGACACTCTGTCAAACCCTTGGCTTGGACTCTTGAAAACACCGGTGTCACTGTAACAGGGCCCCAGACCTTTGCACAACCGACTCCACAGTGAAAGTGCCATTCATGTTGTAAGACTCAGCAGTAGACAGCACCACCTGCCACCTAATCTATCAAAGCCCATAATTCCGGGAAAGTCTCTAAATATACTAACCTTGCTTTTTTGGCTTCTGTAGCTCCAATTCTGGCTAACTGTTACTGTTAACTGAAGCATGTCAACCCAGAGCATGTTTTTTTGTGTTTAAAAGCTCACCCTGAGAAAGGCTCAAGGGCTACCCTGGGATCCCGAACACCCAAGTGTAGTTGCTGTCTGGCTAATAAGAACTTGTTATTGGCTTAAATCCATGTCTCCTTTGGTGAATACCCCACTATAGTCACAAAGTACAAAATAAGGAAGTGTCCCACTCCAGGAGAAAGCACAATGAATCCACTTCAGTCATAGGCAATGCCTAATTACTGATCAGATCTGGACAGACTAGCTTAAAAAGTAACACAGTAGGGGGTTAGAGAGATGGCTCAGAGGTTAAGAGCACTGGCTGCTCTTCCAGAGGTCCTGAGTTCAATTCCCAGCACCCACATGGTGGCTCACAACCATCTGTGATGACATCTGGTGCCCTCTTCTGGTGTGCAGGCAGAAGCACTGTATACTAAATAAATAAATCTCTCTATATATATATTTAAAAAATACACAGTATATCTTTCTACTAAGTGGGAAACTCGAGCAACAATGTGTTTCAGTTGATTGTCCCGAACTTTTTGTCTTTCTGCTTGTTTTTTTGTTTTTAATAGATTTATCTATTTGTATTTTATAGGTATGGCTGTTTTGCCTACAGTTATATCTGTGTACCCTGTGCTTGCCTGGTATCAACAGAAGAGGGCCTTGGCACCCCTAGAATTGCACCCCTAGAATTGGAATTACAGAAAGTTCTGAGCAGCCCTATGGGCACTAAAAATCAAACCGCATCATCTGTAAGATAAAGTGGGGTTGTTTTATATATTTTTCATTTTTATTTTATGTGAAATGGTGTTTTGCCTGCACCTATTACTGTGTAAGGGTGTCAGATCTTGGAATTACAGACAGTTGTTAGCTGCCATGTGGATGCTGGGAGTCGAACTCAGATCCTCCGGAAGAACAGTCAGTGCTCTTAACCGCTGAGCCATCTCTCCAGCCCAAAGTAGTGTTCTTTCTTTCTTTCTTTCTTTCTTTCTTTATTTATTTATTTGCCTTGGTGTTTGCCTGGAACTGGAACTACAGACAGTTGTTAGCTGCCATGTGGGTGCTGGGAATCGAACCCAGGTCCTCTGGAAGAGCAGACAGTGCTCTTAACTGCTGAGCCATCTCTCCAACCCCCAAAGTAGTGTTCTTAACTGTTGTGATATCTCTCCAACACTCTGTCCAGAAATTTTTTTTTAATTTATTTATTTAATTATTTGCCTTGATGTTTGCCTGGAACTGGAACTACAGACAGTTGTGAGCTGCCATGTGGGTGCTGGGAATTGAACCCTGGTCCTCTGGAAGAGCAGACAGTGCTCTTAACCGCTGAGCCATCTCTCCAGCCCTGTCCAGAAATTTTTGAGTAAGTTTTCTAAGGGCATGGCTCAGAAGATGCCTGTGGACATATTTGTAGAATTAATTAATTATGAGAGCAAATCACCACATACTAACAATTCTTCTGCAGTCTGTGGATTTCAGTGAGAAAGCATTTGCTTGGTATCACTGAGACTCAACATTCTTCTTATAGCTGCAAAAACAAACAGATTCAATCTTGATTCTAGGTGAAAGGTTCAGAGATGTTGGCTGCTCTGGTTTTTACTCTTCTGTAGATTTGATGTTTTCCACTTATACGTTGAAGAGATAGATATCTATGGAGATCTCTCAGCAGATATGAACGTGTTCAACCCTTAAGTAAAAAGGTTGAATTTTCCTTTCCTTTTCCTCTGTTGACTGGACCTGAACAGGCACCAATTCTGTAGTCATAATTTTTTTTTTCACTAAGAAAAAACTTAAAAAGAGGGAGCAGTTAAGAGTATTGGCTGCACTTCCAGAGAACCTGGGTCTGGGTCCTAGTACCCACATGACAGCTCATAATCCTGGTACAAATATATACAGGCAGACAAAACACACATAGTCATAAAATAAAAATAAATCTTAGCCAGATGTGTGGTACACCCCTTTATTCCCAGCAGTGCAGAGGCACACCAGATCTCTGTAGGTTCAAGGACAGCCTGGTTTACATGGTGAGTTACGGGGAAGCCAGAGCAACATAGCCAAAGACCATGTCTCAAAGAAACCAAGAAGAGGAAGAGGAGGAGGAGGAGGAAGAGGAAGAGGAGGAGGAAGAAGGAGGAAGAAGAAGAGGAAGAGGAGGAGGAGGAAGAGGAGGAGGAAGAGGAAGAGGAGGAAGAAGGAGGATGAGGAAGAGGAAGAGTTGTTGTTGAAGTTATTCAAGGTCCATCTTCAGAGATGGCTCAGCAGTTAAGAGCGCCGTCTGCTCTTCCAGAGGACCCGGGTTCGATTCCCAGCACCCACATGGCAGCTCACAACTGTCTGTAGTTCCAGTTCCAGGCAAGCAGCAAGGCAAATAAATAAATAAACAAAGTTTTTTTTTTTTTTTAAAAAAAAGAACACTTGCTGTTTTTGCAGAGAATTTCTAGGTTCCCTTCCCAGCACCCACAGTTAGGTGGTTCACAACAATCCATAACTCTAGTCCAGGGGATCCAATGCCTTCTCACTTCCACAAACACTACTCATACATGTAGGCAAAACATTTATACACATAAAGCAAATAAATAAATATTAGAAAGAGAAGTTCAGGTGCTGGAGAGATGGCTCAGTGGTTAAGGGCATTTGCTGTTCTTTCAGAGAATATAGGTTCAGTTCTCAGTACCTACCCTCTTATAGACTCACAGAAGTGCACAACACTCATATATATAAAATAAAATGAAATGGGATTGGAGAGATGACTCAGTGCTTAAGAGCATTGACTGCTCTTCCAGAGGACCTGAGTTCAATTCCTAGCACCCACATGGCAGCTCACAACTGTCTGTAACTCCAGCTCCAGGGGATCCAGCATCCTCACACAGACATACATGCAGGCAAAACACCAATGAACTTAAAATAAAATAAATAAATTATTTTTAAAAATTAAGTTTCATTTTTTAAAAGATTAATAAAATAAGTTCAAGGTCATTCTCAACTATTTAGTGAATTTGCAGCTAGCCTGGGCTGCATGAGACCCAGTCTCAGAAAGAAAGAAAGAGAGAGAGAGAGAGAGAGAGAGAGAGAGAGAGAGAGAGAAAGGAAGAAAGAAAAGGAGAGTTGATGTGATATTTCTTCTTTGGAGCCTTTCTTACCCTCAGAAGTTCTTTCTCACTTTTTTCTTAATAAACCTATTTTTGCCATGCTTTAAAAAAAAAGGAAGGAAGGAAGAAAAAAAGAAGAAAAGAAAGAAAGAAAGGGGAGTTGAGTCAGGTCAGGTGACATCGTCCTGTAATACAATAAAAGAATCCCTCCTACGCCTTGTAGAACCTCCCCGTTTCTCCCTTTCCATAGCAGACTAGACCCCGAGGATGCTTATTGCCTTAGCTGTGAGCCCCAGAGAGGAAAACCCTGCTCTCAGTTCTCGCCCAGCCCCTCCCCCACACATACTGACCCGGACTGACAGATGCAGGTGCTTCAGAGGCAGGAAGTGGGTGTCCACATCCATAGACTAATAGTCCTGACAGGGAATCTGTGGGATGCAAGGGTCAAATGTCCCTCCAGAATGGGAACCAGCATGCACATTGCTATTCCGGGGCTCTGATCAGGCTGTTTATTTATAGCTCTGGGGGGAGGGCTCCCAACACAAGCAGCAGACAGCCTGCTCTGCTGCAATGTCACCGTTAACACTGCCACTGCAGACTGCCAGAACCTGCCGTTGTGTTGCCCGTTGCCGCAGAGGACAGAGATCTCTCAGCTGGCCAGACCCCAGGGCAACTGAGCTCTGTGTGAGGCTGGGAGGTGGAGAACCTGATGGGTAGCACCATGGAACCCCCAGGGGGTGCATACCTGCACTTAGGCGCTGTGACCTCCCCGGTAGGTACAGCCCGAGTGCTGCAGCTGGCCTTCGGCTGTACCACCTTCAGTTTGGTTGCTCACCGAGGTGGTTTTGGGGGTGTCCAGGGCACTTTCTGCATGGCTGCTTGGGGTTTCTGTTTTGCCTTGTCAGTCCTGGTGGTAGCCTGTGAGTTCACGAGGCTCCACAGCTGCCTGCGCCTTTCCTGGGGCAACTTCACAGCAGCCTTTGCTATGTTGGCAACTCTGCTGTGTGCCACGGCCGCTGTCATCTACCCTTTGTATTTCACCCGGCTGGAGTGCCCACCTGAGCCTGCCGGATGCATGGCCAGAAACTTCCGCCTGGCAGCCAGCGTCTTCGCAGGACTCCTCTTTCTGGCCTACGCTGCTGAAGTGGCCCTGACTCGAGCACGGCCGGGTCAGGTAGCCAGTTATATGGCTACGATATCTGGGCTCCTTAAGATCGTCCAGGCCTTTGTGGCCTGCATCATCTTTGGGGCACTTGTCCATGACAGCCGCTATGGACGTTACATGGCCACACAGTGGTGTGTAGCTGTCTACAGCCTGTGCTTCATGGCCACAGTGGCTGTGGTGGCCCTGAGTGTGATGGGACACACAGGAGGGCTGGGATGCCCATTTGACCGCCTAGTGGTAGTGTACACCTTCCTGGCTGTGCTATTATACCTCAGTGCTGCAGTCATCTGGCCCGTTTTCTGCTTTGACCCCAAGTATGGAGAACCAGGACGGCCCCCTGATTGCCTCCGAGGCAGCTGCCCCTGGGACAGCCAGTTGGTGGTAGCTATTTTCACCTACGTCAACCTGCTCCTTTACATCGTGGACCTCGCCTACTCCCAGAGGATCCGATTCGTACCTGCCTTGTAGCCTGACCCCTCCATCTCTTCTCTCTGGCTGAGAGCATCTAAAGCTGACCAAGGTGAATGAGGATATGAGGAAGCAGGAGTGAGGTTGGGGGTTCAGGCAAATCCCTCCTTGGACATCTGGAAGCACTAGGGGACACAAAGAGAAAGGACAGAGGGGCAGAAGGTTCTGAGAGGGGAACAGGGTGGCTTATGGGCACTCATTCTCCCTGTCTGGCTCCACCTCTGTTTCCTGGTCATCCTTGAGCTTGGAAACTTTTTGGAGCAGATGTTGTTGTAATTCATTTTGCAGTTGGGAACAATGAAGCTAGATGAACTTCAGAGGTAGGCCAGTATCAGTGTCTTGAGATAGTATTTAGCTGGGGGTAATATCAGTTAGAAGCTGGGCAGTTTCCTGAGGTTGAAAGGGGTGAAAAACAGGCTGGAGAGATGGCTCAGCGGTTAAGAGCACTGACTGTTCTTCCGGAGGACCCGGGTTCGATTCCCAGCACCCACATGGCAGCTAACGACTGTCTGTAATTCCAAGATCTGACAACCTTACACAGTTATACATGCAGGCAAAACACCAATTCACATAAAATAAAAATAAAAAAAAAGAAATGGATGAAAACAAGCCAAGGACATCAGAGTGAGGCCATTGGAAGAAATGCTGGAGCTGGAACCTGCTGCTTCTCTAAAGAGGAAGTTTCTAGAACCCTGGGAGAAGTCGCTTTGGGGATGGTTGTGATCATTTGTACAGAGATCTGGCAAGCAGGATGAACCTTACCTTTGTCCAGGAGTATCCCAGCAGCCTCAGCCTTTTAAAACAGAAAAGACTGTGCTGTGGTTCTCAGGTGGTCAACAACAGAATTGCTGTGAAAAGAAGACTGTCTCATGACAATGATGGAGCTCCTGCCTACACATCCAACACAGACTGTGACCCAGAAGCCTCTGCAGTGCCTACCATGGTTCTGGCTGGCTGGCTTGGTCGGACTCACGGTAAAGAGCCATCATGGCGCCTGGTCACTGGACTTCCACTCAAGCATCTGAGTGGTAAGCCAGTCGCTTCTGAACACTGGGACTTTTTGGCATCATAATCCTCCACTCTCTATCCAGCTTCTCCTATGCAACAGCTCAGATTAGACTAAGCCTGGGAAGCCCTTCAACCCATTCACTGACTGTCCCCCAAGTCCTGCAGCAGGAAATAAAAGGTGAATGCTCTTTACAGCTGGCCTACTACCTTTAATGAGTACGCAGAGAGGCCCACTTGAGTGTCTCTGCTTAAGGGCTATGGTGGATCACACCACTTAAGCTACCTTCTAGTTGAATGCTCTGAGAAAAGGTCTAACCAGGTAATTGTGAGGATGGATGTGTCCTTGGGGTACCCTGCATCCTGGGATAAAGGCAAAGTGTGGCCTCTGGGCCTAATGAAAAGGGGGCAGGTCAGGGTGGCTCAGAAGGCAAAGAAGAAAGATCAATGTCGGCTTCTCATTCTCTTCATTCACAGAGGCACGCAAAGCCCCATACTGAGGTCTTCAGGGCCCAGATCACGGGGAGAGGAGCTGCTGAACTCTCTAAACAGTGGAACCAAGAACATCTAGACTCTGGGCTATGAGCCAGGATTTGTTTGTTTTTTTGTTTTTGTTTTTGTTTTTTTTTTTTAAAAAAAAACTTTATTTTATTTATTTGTCTTGCTGTTTGTCTGGACTACAGACAGTTGTTAGCTGCCATGTGGGTGCTGGGAATCGAACCCGGGTCCTCTGGAACAGCAGACGGTGCTCTTAACCACTGAGCCATCTCTCCAGCCCCAAAAGCACATATGAGCCAGGATTTGTATGGTACTATGTGGCCCTTGCTGACTAGCTGGAAAAGGAACTCTTGGGTCAGCCAAAAACTGAATTGGGACTAATGTCTTTAACTTGGATGGGTAGACACAGACAACTTTTGGGTCTGCAGGTGCCCTGAACAATGAAAATTTTGAACATCAGAAGGCCACATCATCAGGGAACAAAGCAAAAAAGGAACATGTCAGCCATGCACAACATGTCTAGAAAGGGACCTAGCCTTTTCTTTTTTCATTTATTAGTATTATACATGTATGATGTATGTGTGATGGGGGACCCTACAGTGCATGTGTGGAGGTCAGAAGAAAACTTTGTGGACTTAGTTCTTTTTCCTTATATGTGTTCCAGAAAACCAACTCAGGTGGTTGAGGTGTTAGGCTTTCGAAGCAAGCTCTTTCCCGCTGAGCCGTATCAACTGCCTGTCTTTCCCCCCTTTCTTTCTTTTTTTTTTTTTTAAAAAAAACTTTATTTATTTGCCTTGGTGTTTGCCTGGAACTGGAACTACAGACAGTTGTTAGCTGCCATGTGGGTGCTGGGAATTGAACCCGGGTCCTCTGGAAGAGCAGACGGTGCTCTTAACCGCTGAGCCATCTCTCCAGCCCCTTTCCCCCCTTTCTTTTTCTTCCCCCTTGTGTCAAGGTTTTACAAGGTAGTCCAGGCTGGCCTCCCACTAGACATCCTCTTGCCTCAGTTTTCCTGGTGCTGGGGTTACAGATATGAGATACCTCACCAAGTTTCACTGTTTTATTTGGGGGAGGGGGTTCCCTTTCATTCTCTTACTAGCTAAAGTTCTGAAACACGGCATCTGCCTCTAAGTCCCCGGTGTCTTTGCTGTTCAGAGGCCTTGAGGTCCCGGGGAAGGCCAAGGGGAGAGGGCTACAGGAGGAACATGGGAGGATGGTCTCTGGGACTCCCTGGACTACAGAAGTGTCTTCCTTTGGTCTTAGAGGTGTTGTTTATTATCATTTAGAAGAAAGCATCCCTTTAAATTTTTTAAGTTTATTTTATATGTAAAACTATTTTACAAGTATGTGTGTACACTCTTGCATACCTGGTGACTAGAGAGCTCAGAGGAAGCATCAGATCCCCTAGAAAAAGAGTTCTGGGTGTGTGAGCTGCCATGTGGATGCTGGGAACAGAATCCAGGTCCTCTGCAAGAGCAACAAATGCTCTTAAGCACTGAGCCATCTCTCCAGTCCAGGAAAGTATCTGAAATGAGGAGCTGAGTCTGGAAAACTGAACTTTTAGGTTTTGTGCATAGGTTTGAGCTGTCAGCTCGGCACAGGTGTTCCAGCTTTATTTCTGAGATAGTGAGTACAAAACTGGCCATGCAGACATTACCATGGAGTAGTCTCCTGGTTTTGTGTGGTGTCATTACACACAGTCAGGGAGAAGTTTCTTGCAGGCTAGAAACTTCCTAATGATTTTGAAGTTACTTTTTAAGCAGCTTGTCTTTATCGAAGGCAAAAGCACAACAGGAAAAAATAAGCAAGCAACCTGGGAGAGGGGGGTGAGGGGTGAAAGGGCCGCCAGAATTACGAGTACTTCGGTAGAGCCTGGGAGACCCAAGACTGCTCTGAGATTTGAGACCAGCAGATGGGCCCTGAGCACCTCTGGGGATTGGGAATGCTCAGAGCACATTATCCCTGAAATCCGTTGTTGGGGAGCAGGAACACAGTACGATGAAGGAGGTTCGAGAAGTAACGGGCCTGTGGCTGCAGAAGGTACCTAGCTTTCTAAGGAGCACTTGCAATGAGACTACAGATAGAGGAGGGGATCCGTAACTTGCCGGGCAAGGATCTGTATTCACAACTACCACCCAGTTCAGGGAGGGAGAAGGGAGGCGTGTCTGTCCTGGCCCTGGGGATGATGCAACGCACAAGGCTCCAGTTGCAGCTCTGGATTGGCTAGCTCCCGGAGGCATTGGCCGATGTGAGATGGGGGCGGAGCAGTGGGCGT
This sequence comes from Sigmodon hispidus, assembly GCA_004025045.1. Classification (NCBI taxonomy): domain Eukaryota; kingdom Metazoa; phylum Chordata; class Mammalia; order Rodentia; family Cricetidae; genus Sigmodon; species Sigmodon hispidus. Next base: position 93,028 of record PVIH01004113.1, read on the forward strand.
GGGTGCCGCGTGGCAGATGCAGAGGGCCGGGCCCTCGCGCGTAGCTGCACCCAGGTAAGTACACGGGTGGGTAGTGGAACTCCAGGTTCCGGGGATAGGACTTCTGTAATGAAGGCTTCGGGGATAGGGTTTCTGGGACCCAAGATATAGGCGAACTAGGGACTTGGATATTGACGGTACTATAGATTCCCACAATCAGTCGCTTCTCTTGCGGCTCCCTGAGTCCTTTTCTGAGGGTTCAGAACCTTCAGCTGCAGGCCAGGCTTCCTGGCTCTGGGCAGCAGCAGGTGGTTGTGGTTCGGGATGTGGGGGAACTGTCACAACTCCGCAGCGCAGCCAGCCGACAAACAACACAGAAATTGTGGGGTATGAGGTGGGGGAGCTGCCAGACCTGGTTCTGCCCACCCGATTTCTTGTTTTCCATCCTGTCCAGTTGCAGCTGCCCTGCATAGCCGGCGCCAGCTGTGAAGGCTGTGGGTGCTAGATCTCCGGACATGAGCGTGGGTTTCATCGGGACAGGGCAGCTGGCTTTTGCCCTAGCCAAGGGCTTCACAGCAGCAGGTAGACTCCTCTGAGGTCAGGGAGGGTGCTGACGTTAGTGTCTGGGTTAGTGACTCAGTCTTTGGGTAAATGGCAGCCACCATATGTTTGAGGTTGCTGCCCTAAAGGGGATGAGGAGTGTTTCTCTGCTGTCTCCTTTCTAACAATGTGAGGCAGAGAGACTAGAACTGGCTTTGAGGGAGGAACTCTGTCCCTTACAGGTGTTCTAGCTGCTCACAAGATAATGGCCAGCTCCCCAGACATGGACCAAGCCACGGTCTCTGCCCTTCGGGTAGGTGCCAGGTGGAAGCTGATAGGAAGTCTGACTCTCTTTAGGGTAGGGTCTAGGGTTAAGTGTGCAACACACCTGACTGAGGGACAGGGTGAACAGTAGCTGTCTTATAACCCTCTACTCCATATAACCCCCTACTCCAGCGGGAGAAGCAAACCTGTCGTAAGAAATCTCCAGATTCTGCCCCCTGCCCTGTCATGAGTACAGCTGGTACGAGAGGGTGTTAGCCTGAAATGGGGTTGTCTAGATGGGGGTTAAAGGAACCCTCCAGAAGGCTAAACAGCTCTAAAACCAGACAATGGACCAGGGTGGTGGTAACTGCAGCTTATGTTTGCTGTGGCTCAGTCAAAATTTCAGGTCAAAGATGTGGGAGTCAGGCTTCCAGATTGAGACCACCATCCACCTCTGGAAGGCGGGTAGCTTTGGGGAATGCAGCCATTACAGCTTCAGGTAGGCTGGACTGTGGTTTAGAAGGCTTCGGTGTCTTTTTCTGCTTCAAAGGAGACAAATTCCAGGGCATAGTGCTCTCTTCATTTCTAGGTAAGGACAGCTGAGTGGGTTTTGAACCCCAACCCAGTTTACACCACAGCCCATCAGCCTCTGGCTCTCAGCTTTGTGGGCAGACAGCCCATGAGGTAAACTGAGTCCCCTTGAACTCCTGCAGAAGATAGGAGTGAACCTGACATCCCACAACAAAGAGACAGTACGCCACAGTGATGTGCTCTTCCTGGCTGTGAAACCACACATCATCCCCTTCATCCTGGATGAAATTGGTGCTAACATTGAGGACAGGCACATTGTGGTGTCCTGTGCAGCAGGTGTCACCATCAACTCCATTGAAAAGGTGGGTGCCATGGGCTTCATGTGTGTGTGTGTGTGTGTGTGTGTGTGTGTGTGTGTGTGTGTGTGTGTGTGGTCAGGAGCTCTGCTCTGGGTGTCTGGCTTCTTTATTTGTGGACGCAGTCTAACAGGCCAGCCCACAGCAAGAACTTGGGAAATGCTCAGTTAGGGAAACAAGTCTATGCTCACTTCCATGACTGGAGTGAGGACAAATGGCCAAGGCAAGAGTGATAGAGCTGATTTCTCTTCCAGAAGTTGACAGCGTTCCAGCCAGCTCCCAAAGTCATCCGCTGTATGACCAACACCCCAGTCGTAGTGCGGGAGGGTGTTACTGTGTATGCCACAGGCACTCATGCTCAGGTGGAGGATGGCAGGCTCGTGGAGCAGCTCATGGGCAGTGTGGGATTCTGTACGGAGGTGGAGGAAGATCTGATCGACGCTGTCACCGGGCTCAGTGGCAGCGGCCCTGCCTATGTGAGAACTGGAGTGTTGAGTGATGGTCCGGGCTGTGGGCAGTTCCCAGGGCCTCTGTGCTCCTCTGTTTCTGCTGCATGCTGCTGCTCTGGGTTCCAGAGAAGAGGGTAGGACAGTGGCTAAAAATGCATTCTCTCCACAGGCTTTCACAGCCCTGGATGCTCTCGCTGATGGCGGTGTAAAAATGGGGCTTCCAAGACGCCTGGCTGTTCGCCTGGGGGCCCAGGCCCTCCTGGTCAGTGTATTGAGATATTTGTGGGAGCTGGTCCTTTTTAAACCCAAAATTAGTGTCCTGGAGACTTATGAGTAGGGAGTCAGCAGGTGCTTTGGTGGTTGAGGACTCTGTAGAAGCAGGTCATTAGGTGCCTTACTGCCATTAGTCCCTCTTTCTTGTCATAGGGGGCAGCCAAGATGCTATTAGACTCAGAACAGCATCCGGGTCAGCTCAAGGACAATGTCTGCTCTCCCGGTGGGGCCACCATCCATGCTTTGCATGTGCTGGAGAGTGGGGGCTTTCGATCCCTGCTTATCAATGCTGTGGAGGCCTCCTGCATCCGCACACGGTAGGTCCTGTTGTTGCCTGCTCCCTGGCCACCTACTCCGTACACTGGAATACTGGCTTCAAAGGCTTCCATATTGTTATTCACTTAGCAGATACCAGTGAGCACTGTCCTGGCCCTAAGCAGGGTTTTGGAAGTTAAAGGTTTCTTGGGTCACAGTATGCAATGCCTCTAGCTCCCTTCTGTTGCCCTGTGAGAAGAGGTATCCTTGTGTGTCTGTAGATCTTCTCTGTCCTGCAATACAGCCTCCATTAGATTTCACCGTCACAGCCAGTGAACCAGGTTAGAAGGGCAGCTGGGCAGTTCAGGAGGCCTGTTCCAGCACCTTCTTTATGACCTTTCCCAGGTTAAGTGAGTTGGCTAAGATGGCAGCATGTTGGCAGCAAGATAGCCTGTTGAGAGTTTAGTGAAACATGCCCAGATCCCCTCAGTTGGTGTAAGGCAGAGCCAAGGCTGGGAATCACTGTCCCGGGTTCAGGTCTACAGGCAAGGCCTGCAGTATCTTTCTTGTGGTGCCTATCCTGTAGCACAAATGCCTTGAGAGGTCTGAATGACATAGCAAGGCTTGGACATGGAACCCAGACACTTAGCATGGCCCATAAAGGAAACAGAAGTGAAAGCCTGCCACAAGTTGGGCAATGATGAGTTCAGACTTAGAAATGTGAGCTGTCTTGATGTGGCTGATATTGTAGCCAGGGTGACCCTGAGTCACTCTGAATGGTGGGAGAAGTGTCCATGAAGCTGTATAACAGACGGGGGATTGTAGATGGACCACCATAACTACTGCTGGAACTATGGGTTTGGGAGAAGGAGAAACTCAAACCCAGTGTCTCATTGCTTTTCCAGGGAGCTGCAGACCATGGCTGATCAGGAAACTGTCTCCCCTGCTGCCATCAAAAAGACCGTACTGGACAAGGTGAAACTGGACTCCTCTGCTGGGGCCTCTCTGTCTTCTGGTCATGTTAAGCCCTACAGTCTGGCCCCAGCAGGCAAAGAATGATTCATCTGCCCATCCATCTTTCTCTTTTCTCCTGATCTCTGCTTTCTTTTTCTTTTATTTTTTCGTTCTTTTTCTTTTTTGTTTGTTTGTTTGTTGTGAGACAGGGTTTCTCAACTGGCTCTGTAGACCAGGCTGGCCTCAGACTCACAGGTTTTTGTTTGTTTGTTTGGTTGGTTTGGTTGTTTAAGGGTTTTGCTATGTAGTCCAAGTTAGCTTTGAACTCTTAATTCTCCAGTCCGTTTTCCTAAATTTTGGAATCATGGATGAGTGTCAACATTCCAGGCTCCTTTTTTTGTTTGTTTGTCTGCTTGTTTTATGAGATAATGGCTTGTTATGTTGCCTAGACAAGACCAAACTTCTGGACTCAGCACACTCCCATGTCAACCCCTCCATGTACACATAGCTGACCCAGTTCTTAACTCTCTTCTCTCCTTGCTTGAAGTCTCTGGTCCGGAGCTCTCGAGCTCAGAACTACACAATATCCCCACACTCAAGTCAACCCAAGGGTCAGCCAGGAAGGGGAAACACATTTACAACTGGGGACCTCCACCTCTTCAGCTTCCCCTGGAGCTTAGGCCTATGAGGTCTTCACCCTACCTCAGTCCAAGGCCAGCTGGGTTAGCATGGCCCTTCCTGTGATCCACTCACATGTGGTTGCCTGTCCTTTCTGTGAAGACCACCTCGTCCCAGACATCCTGTACCTCCTTCTACCGAGGATCCCACTAGCATTTGGGGAAGGGACCTCTCAGGTAGCTCATGAAATTTTATGTTGTCCCTGAACTAACTCACCAAATTCTGTTACTTTTCTTCATAGCCTTCCATTTGAATAAAAAAAAAAAAAGTTCCCAAACGCTCCCATTTACCTGTCACCTGTGCAGAGAGGCTTGCCGGGACAGGGAGGGTAATAATGAGGGAGGAGCCAGTAACACAGGTTCTGTAAAGCTGGCTATGGTCAGGCTGAAGGTCTTCCACAGAGTGGAGGGCTACAGAGCTTCAACGCCTCTATTATAACAAACCTGCCTGAAGGCTGGCACCGTAACAGCTTGGCACACTGGCCTCATGAGGGGTACCAACCTCTTCTGCCCCTACCACCCCTGTCGCTTGCCAGAGGGAGATGTCTTGCTGGCTGATCCAGGATGTGCAGAGCCAAATTCCTGGTGAGGAGAAAACATTGAGGGAAGTATCAGTGTAGCACAAATCCTAATTGGTCTTAATAAAAACCCAGAGCCAGACACTGGGGTAAATGTTGAAAGATCAGAGAGACGAACACATGAACAGCCCCTAGGGAGACATCTTCCCTCTCCTGACTCTTCAGGTGGAAAAACCGAGCTCCTGTCTCCTCCTCCCTTATATTTCTCTCTCCACCCAGTCATGTCATTTCCTGTCTCAACCTCCCTAGTGCTGGGATTAAAGATGTGTGCACCACCACTGCTTGGCCTCTATGGCTAACTAGTGTCTGGCTCTGGCTTCTGATCTTCAGGCAAGCTTTACTTGTTAGTGCATACACAAACTATCATCACATATCAGAATTTCTCAGATGGACAGAATCAAGGTGACATATACACATATGTTCAGAAATGGTAAGGAGCCTTTGCCTCCTTTATGCTGGGTAATCTAACTGAAGCACCCAGGAGGCAGAGACAGGCAGATCTCTGTGAGTTTGAGGCCAACCTGGTCTACAGATCAAGCTCCAGGACAGGCAGGGCTGCACAGAAAAACCTTGTTTTGAAAAATCAAAAATAAATAAATAAATAAATATAATTAGTAGGCTTTGATGTTAAGAACAGCATGTTAGGGCTAGAGAGATGACTCAGCAGACAAGAGGAAGCTGGGTCACCTGGAGTGTCCTCTCTAAAGTCCCAGAGGACACAGTGAATGGCAGTGGTATTTATCCTTCAGGGGACCTGAGTGAGCAATGCCCTTCTCTGGCCTCCAAGAGCACCAGGCACACATAGAGTGCACACACATATATGTAGGCAAATATTCACAAACATAAAAATCTTAAAATATATAATTTTTAAAAATTAACAAGTAAGCTGGATGCTGGGAGTACATGCTTCTTTTTTTTTCTAGACAAGATTTCTCTGTATCCCCAGCTGTCCTAAAACTCATTCTGTAGACCAGGCTGGCCTCAAACTCACAGAGATCTGTCTGCCTCTGCATGCCCAGTGCTGAGATTAAAGGTGTTCACCACCACCCAGTGCGACAGACATTTTTTTTTATTTTATTATTTTATTTAATTATTTGCCTTGGTGTTTGCCTGGAACTGGAACTACAGACAGTTGTTAGCTGCCATGTGGGTGCTGGGAATTGAACCCAGGTCCTCTGGAAGAGCAGACGGTGCTCTTAACCGCTGAGCCATCTCTCCAGCCCCGAGACAGACATTTTTATAGAGGCTATGAATGTTCATGTTTTTTTTTTTTTTAACTAGAAGTCACTGAGCATAGAGACAGGAAGATGATGTCCCCATCTCAAAAGTTGGTATATACAAGCCCTTGGGGAGCCTTCGAGTTGATTGTGCAGATGAAAGTGAGCACAGGTGAGCCAGAGGCTTCCTGTGCAGTAGAGAGCATAACAGAGGGAAGAGGTCTTCCAGGGGGCCTCACATTAGGATCTTACTCTCCCCCTTGAGAACCAAGGCTGGTTGAAGCAGTTGAGAGGGTTGGAAGGTAAGAAACAGTGCTGGAGGCATGAGGGATCAGGAGGTTCAAGCCACTACCCAGGAGCTAGTTGTACTGATGCTGTGTGGCAGATGAGTTGCCTAGAAACCTAACTTCTTGAAGGACTAGCCTGCAAAAGAGTATCTTGTTTGCAAGACTCATGCAACGAGTCCACTAAACCTCTATGTTCCGCCCCAGTTAGATCCACAAATGCTTCTGGGGTCTGGTTTCAATATGGATTCTACTTTCCCTTGGCATCCCCCACACCGTGACTATAAGCACATACCAGGACCCTGTCAATCCTAAGGAAAATTCTGGAGATTGGGTTACCTCCCCAGTGCTCCTCTATCCATCAGACCCTTGGGATGAATAGCATGACATGCAGCACCAACTTCAGGGTTAATCCCAAAGCACAGCGCTCTCTATTCAGAAGCAGACTCCATAAGAATTCATCACTGACTAATTCTTGTTAGACACTTGTGGCCCTGGGTGTGCGCATGTTCAGACTTTGTACCAAGACTAGTTTCCTGTGAATGCTGAGCAAGAATTAGGGTGCAAGGCTCCCTGAAAGACCTTAGCAAAGATGATTCTCTAATGTGTGAATGAAAGCCAGACTGAATGCTGTGAGGACCAGGATGTAAAGGAGCTGGGAACATGAATGGGATCAGCCCAGCAACTGACATCCTTTAGTAGCCAGCCAGGACCCATAGCATGTACTTCCTAAGGATACTTAACCAGGTGGTACAAGAACAAGGAACAGCAAATAAAAAGAGTCCTGATGTGACCCGAATGTCCTGCCTGCCAGGCTGCCCTTGTGCTGGTGGTATCTTCATAGCCCAAGACTACACTTATGCTTCCAGTCCCTCAGCAGTGTGGGGGTGACTCAGGAACTCCCTTGAGCCAGCATTCAGTGACAAGGATGAAGACACAGAACACAAGGATGCACCTCTCCTCTGACCTAATATTTGTTTTGTCAGGACGTGGGCTTCTCTGTGTAGTCCTAGCTGTCCTGGAATTTGCTCTGTAGACTGCTGGTTTCAAACTTGGAGATCCATGTGCCTCTGCCTCCTGAGTGCTGGGATTAAAGGCATGCAAAACCACCCATTGCCAGCAAGTTCCAGTTAACTCCAAGAGTTTGAAGCTGGTCTGAGCAGCACAGTAAGACTCATCATCATAATTAAAGACAAGAAGAAGAGGGGCAAGGAAGCTTGGGAGGCTGGAGCGGGAGGGTTGCTGCTGAGCTTAAAACTGCCGGTGTGAGGAGTAACTCACAGTGAACATCAGCTCAGCACTATGAGACTCTAGCTACACCCAGTGAGAGATAAAGACCCCCTACACACTCCCCAGAGGAAGAAAATGTTAATAACTACTTTTAGCCCTAAGGACAGATGGTGACAATAAATTAAGGCGTAGGATTAAAAAAAAAAAAGTTCCTGGAAGCTGGTAGAATGGATTGACTGGAGGATCCTGGGTTAGCTTCTGTCATACTGTCATCGGTTACTCAGCAGGAGTGAATCACGAAGAACACACACAAAGCCATCCCCAGCCAGCTTTTTTCCTAGTCACCCCCGTTCCGGGATGAGCCACCTGAGAAGGGGAGGCCAAGTAGAAAGTTCTGAAACTGGAAGTGAAAACTTGTTCTCTCCCATTTTCCTTATTTTCACTTCATTCTCGGAATTTCCAACAGCAGTGGGAAGTTTCCTCACAGAAGAAGTAGCAGCAGAATGCACCGGAAGCAATTTTAGATGTGTGCACAATGCATCCATATAGCTACTGCACGAAGAGGCTCCACAGCTGCAGGTGAAGTCCCTAGCACCGTATCGAGATTAGAATCATGAATAAGGGGCTGGAGAGATGGCTCAGCGGTTAAGAGCGCCCACTGTTCTTCCGGAGGACCTGAGTTCGATTCCCAGCATCCACATGGCAGCTAACAACTGTCTGTAGTTCCAAGATCTGACAACCTGACCCAGTTATACATGCAGACAAAACAACAATCCACATAAAATAAACAAAAAGAATCATTAATTAGTGAGCATCCAATCGCGTCCTTTTCAGCCCTCTGACCCATTCAGAAATGAGAGGCCATCACAGCAGAATAGGGTAAGAAATAATACCACTGTGTCACATCATCAAAACAGCAACCGGGGCCCCGCGTGGTGGCGCTCGTTTACTATCCGAGCTCTCGGAAGGCAGAGGCAGGAGCATCGCGCGAAATGCAAAGCCAGTGTGTGTTTGCTACATAGTAAAACCTTGTATCCAAGTGAAAAAACAAAAACAAACCCAAAAATACTCATGCAGCTTCGGTCCCATGGACCTCGGCTTGAGATGGCATGGAGATCTGGAGGGAGCCTGACCCATCAGGGTCCAAGCTTTGCGGGGGGGGGGGGGGGGGAAGCAAAAGCCCTTAGAACCGTCCAGGCTGGAGCACGGCTCACCGGGAGAGCGCGCCGGGACTAGTCCCGCGAGACATTGTCTGGGCGTGGCGGGTTGCCAGGGACGACGGCGCGGGGCTGCGCAGGCGTGATGGGGGCGCGCTCGCAGAGCCTTTCCCTTTAAGCTCAGGCCAGCCGCGTCGCCGCTTCATGAATGGAACCCACGTGACCAAACATCATGTGACGTCTGAGGAGCGGCGGCGGCGGCGGCGGATTCTGAGCCCGGTCCGGCCCGGCCTTCTTAGCAAGCTTGGCCCGGCCCGCGCCAGCGTCCAGTCCCCCTAAGCCCCCAGCCCGGACCCTTGACGCCTGCCCCAGCCCCGCGCAGCCTGGGAGCGCGCGCGCGCGGCCCCGCCCCAGCCCCGCCTTGGCCCGCCCGGGCCCGCAGTGTGGTGAGTGCGCGGGGCTGGGGCAGGCGGCGGGGCCTGGCCTCGGGGTTGCGGTGCACCCGTCGGCGGCGGCGCGTGCCTCGGTTTCTCCGCCAGTCCGAAGCCGGCTGTCGGCCGGTGCCACCCCAGAGCTGGTGGACCGGGCGAGGGCGAGGCTGGGAGCGGGTGTGCGCGCGACGGACCCCCGGGTGCCCCGCGGGGGGCGCGATTTAAGGGTGAGGTCCGCGCGTCTGCCTGGGTCCCGGGGTGGGTGGGTGGGTAGGTGGGTGGGGGTGGCCGCACCAAGCTGCTGACTCATCAGGTGTCCGTCGGCTTCCGAGCGGGCGGGGTCGCGCGTGCTGGCTGGGGCGGCGGGGAGACCCTGCTGAGCGGCTTGGGCTCGCCACGCGCGTGCGAGCCCAGCGGAGACGTGCTGAGTCATCAGCATGAGGTCACTTGGTGCTCCTGCTGACGCTGGGCCGGGGCGGGGGACCCAGGCCCGCTATCGGGCCGTCTGAGCGGGAGGCAGGGCTACGATCGGGGCGGCGAAGGTCGGGCCAGGATCCGGGGTCGTCTTTAAGTTTGACGGTCCTGTGAGTTGGAGGCAAAGGCCTGGAAGGAGGCATCGTTACAGAGGCGAGCCGCAGGTTTTCCCCGGGGTGGAAGGTAAAACCCCAGGCTTACGCATCCTTCCTAGGCTCTCGGACTCCTCCTGATCCAGGTCCCTTGCCTAGTCCAGTTCCCCAAACTGGGAGACCGATGGGAGTAAGCCGAGGGGAGGAGCCTAGGTGGGCCGAGCCAGCTTGTCTGGCTGGGGAAGGAGGCTTTCCTTCTGTGACCCCTGGCTGGCCAGGTGGCATTGGCACTGGATGGAAAACATCAAGAGTCAGGGAGAAGGGTGCGTGGCTTGAAGGAAGCTAGGACAGCTTTACCAGCTAATGGGCGGAAAGAGTGGATCTGGGTAGCCGGTAGGAATTTTGAGGTGCAGGCGCGTAGTACTCATTTACCCTCTGCGTTATCCCTGTGTGTCGGAAGAGTTTGGGGTTGCACTGTTGCCTGAAGTTAGCAAAAAGTGTGTGCCCTGTTGGGTGTCTGATCTGATGACTGCAAACTCCTGGGAAATGATAACCTGTGTGGGGTGTGGCCTTTGCATGGCTGTATGGATATTTATTGACTTCTGTTGTGAAGGTTCTGGAGTTCTGTTCTGTATTGCTGCTTTCCTTGCCCAGGGTTTCATGGCTAGCTTAAGCTGACCTTGTGGTTTGTGCTTAGGGATGTCCCCTCAACCCTTACTACACTGAGCCCTGAGGTTGATTGTAGGTGTCAGGGGTTCTCATTTCAGGTGGAACTTTATGCGCTGTGAAAAATTCAAGCCCTCAGAAAGGTGTTTAAGTAAGTTTTGGAGTCACTATGCTTTTGTGAACATAAAGTTTTAACTTCTTTTCAAATAATATCTGTATCTGAAGGAGGGAAGACCTAAGCTTGGGTCTCCTGCATTGGAGTTTGCAGGCAAGGTTGAGCAAAGATCACTGTCTTGCCTGAGACTAATGTCTACATTGTCCAGCATCTGAAGACTGAGATGCCCAAACCATTTCTTTATTGTCATTCTGAGTGGGTGGCCCCAAGTCTCTTAGTGCTTTGTGATTATCCTTAGCTTTAAGTATTTGGAGGGTGGTGGTAGTGCTGATCTTGATTAGCTTCTCTGAGCTTCTTAGGCTCTGAAAAGCTTCAGCACAGCTGTCCCCCCAAAACTGTCTGCCTAAGTCACTGTGTGACCCTAGGTTGGTAGAAGCTAGCAGGCAAAAAGCACTGGCTTTGCTGAGACCCACTCTTCACTGTTTAGCATACATAGGAGCATGCGCGCGCACACACACACACACACCTTTGATCGAAGGCAATTGGCTGTACTTGTGCTGAGTTCAGGCCTTCAGTAGAGGGTAAAATCTGTTGAGGAGGCACTTTTCAGCTCCCAGGCAACACACTCTGCACTTTTTTGTGTGATCTCAGGAAGTAACCGTTTTGACCTCAGCAGTCTGTGAGGGAAGCTCCTGCCAGGGCTGCCTCTCACCTCCACTTGTGCTCTTGGTGTGAGACTGGGGCCAACTTGTAAGAAAGACAGGTCCCCTTCAGACCTGTAGTTCTGACTTGCATTTTTCTCTTTGATCTAGCAGGACTCTTGCCTCTGAAAATGCTCTTAATCTGCTCCTGGAGAAGTGTGTCTCCAGCTTCTGTGCTTGATGTTTGCGTGTAGCCACACCTCCTGTACAAGGCTGAGTGATAGGGTCCTGCGCTGCCTTCCTGGCTCACACTTTAGTTCCCTTGAGAAGTGTAAAGAGCACCCCCACCTCTCACCCCTAGCACATTGTTGCCGGAGGTGCTTATAGCCTTTGGCCTCCTCTGAAGAGTCTGCAGCAACCTGACCTGCACTTCTTCCCATTTCTCTGAGTCTAACCTGGAAAGGGGGGGAGGGATCTGTACTCATGGGAATGAGGTGCTAGGCTAAATGGGGATTCCCAGCCTGGGAACACAGAAATGTTCTTGGCAAGGCTTTAGAAAGCTGAAAATGAGATTGAGTGCCAGAGGTAGGAGGTAGTTGTTTGGCTTTTGTTCCCTGGCCCTGTGGTCACTGACCCTAGGCAGAGAGCCAGAGACCAGCTAGTGACCCAGAGGGGCTGGTTCTTGCCTGTTTCCAGCTAACAATGCCCTCCCTCTGCTAATTGTGGGGGCCCTTGTGAAATACCCAGTGTCGGGTGGGGCCAGGAGCACAGGATGCCGCAACCAAGCCACAGGATGGTTACTCCATTTGTAAGGGAGGTGGACGGGGAGGACTGGAGGGGCCTGGGCTCAACTCCTCCCAGCTGGATTGCCTGCTACCCCTAAGGTGAGAGGATTCTCAGTCAGCACAGTTAGAGCAAACCTGGTTGGTCCTTTGCCAAAATGAGACAGAAAGTAACCTTCTAAATCCCAGAGAGAGAAATGGCTTCCTTTTGTCCCTGTCCTGCTTAGGGAAGTAGAACCCTGGAGTACAGGGTCCCTAACCCACCCTTGCCTGTTGTTGATCCCAGTGGTGGGTCTCCTGGGGAACTGCTGGCTGGCCTCAGGAATGGGCGATCAACTCAGGAAGAGAGGGAGGCGATATGCTGAGTCAGCGTGACTCGCCAGGAACAGTGTGCTCTGGGGCAGCACTGGGGTTATTTTTAAAGCTTAGCTTCCTTCTGGGCTTGCCCCTCCTGCAGCCCAGACCTCTAATCTGTCTCTGCTCCCTTTGTCTCTTGTGTTCACACCATCACCGCCATTCTTCCCCTGGGTAAAACCTCCTGGTCTCCCACCTGGCTTTCTAGGGAAAGGGCCTTCTGAAGCAGCCGCCTTAAGATAAGCAAGGTGCAAGGGCTGTCCTCAGGTCAGGTGAGGGGCAAGGTTCTGAGGGCTGAGCTCCGGACAGCAAGCTTCCTGTTGGGGTGTAAGAGGAGTCTCCAGGGTCCTGACCTCTGCTCTGTGTCTTGTAGAGTGCCTGCTCATTGTGCCCCCGGGTTATGACGACCCCCAATAAAGGAAACAAGGCCTTAAAGGTGAGTGGAGAAGCTGGGTTTGGGGTGTGATGGGGTAGGCATTCCTGTTCTGCTATGACCTGTGTGCTATTCTGTTCCAGGTGAAGCGGGAGCCGGGCGAGAATGGCACCAGCCTGACTGATGAGGAGCTGGTGACCATGTCGGTGCGAGAGCTGAACCAGCACCTTCGAGGCCTATCCAAGGAAGAGATCATCCAGTTGAAGCAGCGTCGTCGAACGCTCAAGAACCGTGGCTACGCTGCCAGCTGTCGAGTGAAGCGGGTAACACAGAAGGAAGAGCTGGAGAAGCAGAAGGCGGAGCTACAGCAGGAGGTGGAGAAGCTGGCCTCTGAGAATGCCAGCATGAAGCTTGAGCTTGATGCCCTGCGCTCCAAGTATGAGGCACTGCAGAACTTTGCCAGGACCGTGGCCCGCAGCCCTGTGGCCCCAGCTCGGGGTCCCCTTGCTGCTGGCCTGGGGCCCTTGGTTCCTGGCAAGGTAGCTGCCACGAGCGTCATCACTATAGTAAAGTCCAAGACAGATGCTCGGTCATAGGGACACGTGCAGCTGCCAGGCAGGTCTTTAAGGGGCCACTGAGTGCGTGGCAGAGTTGGCAGCCCTCCTGTCCCCCTTCCTTCCTTCCTTCCTTCCTTCCTTCCCTTCTTTCCTCCCCTTTCCTTCCCTGCAAAGCACAACCTGCACCCAGGGGCGTTGGGCTGTGCCCCCTTGATATCATCCTTGTCGTCACGCGTGTGTTTTGTACGTTGGGATTGGTCAGTTCAACAGTGATGTTGGGTTGCCCCTAAACCCTTTGTACCAAGGCCATGCAGGCTAGGAGTCCAGAGTGGGCACTGTGGAAATGGGCAAGGGCAAGTGCACTGGGTTTAGGTCTGCCCTTTCTCCCTGGTGGTCTGCAGGCCCTACAGGCCGCCAGTCTGCAGATTCCAATGGGCCTCTCGGCTCGATCCAGAAAGGAAGAGATGGGCTGTGCCGTAAAAAGTGGTTTTGTCTTGAAGGCCCTAGATGGGTAGGCCACCAGCCTGGGCACTGGGGCAGGAACCATGGTGCTGGAACCTGGCACAGTGCACTGGATAAGACCAAATCGCCGGTTATAAGTGTGGGTGGAAGGTGTGTCAGTGTGTCCTGCGATGGGTCCGGTGTCACTGTTTACATGACCTATTTGTGTGTTATATAGCCCTTTATTTAAAAGAGAAGTTCCTTTTACGAAGTTATTAAATTATATGTTTAAGAGCTAAAAAGAAAAAAAAAGCTGCAGAGTATTTATAAGATTGTCTTAAAAAAAAAAAAACAAAACAGCATTTGACCATATAAATGGAAAAGGGAAGAAAGTATAGTAGAAACTTTGCTAGTTTAAAAAAAAATCCCTTTCTTGTAAACTTGGGGACAGCTCTGTGGCTGTGGAGTTTAGTTTTTATACACAGAGTTATCAGACATTACTTATAAAACTTAGTTTAAAAAAAGAAAAAGAAAAAAAAAAGCCAAGCTGCGAGCCGACCAGAGGCCGTCCGTCCGTCCGTCCGTCCTCTTTGATATCTCTTTTGCAATTGTACCGAAAGTGACTTACTCCTTCGCCCTCCTGCTTCCGTCTTGCCGGTGCCGTGGTGTTGTCCGTGCCTGGTGAGGTTTTGTGCAGCCGTAAAGTGCTGGTGCTTCTGGTGACCTTTGACCTGTGGCTGTCCCTGTGTGTGTGGTTTTTTGTTTCTGTGTGTGTGTGTGTGTGTGTGTGTGTGTGTATGTGTGTATGTGTGTGTTTGTTTTTTGGATTTTGTGGTTTTGCTTCTGCTGGCTTGCTGGACCTGGGTTGGGCTGGGGTCCCAGGCAGAACTTACTCTGTTGGCGTGTCAGAGTTTGCCTGCCAGCTCACATTCTTCTGCACTTGTCCCAGGCCTCTGCCACTTGGTCCCTCTGAGCCTTGGCTTCGCATGTGGGTCTAGGACTTGAGCTGATGCAGTGGCAGAGTAAGTGAAATTGGGAGCTGTCTTGGGCCCCCATGCTGCTTTCTCATCCACCACCTCTGGTCCTGGGTGGTGGCATTGTAGGGACCAGGGAGTCACTGTGGGTGCCCACAGGGCTGTGTTCTACCCATCCCTGGCTGTCTTCCTCCTGGCCTCAGCTTTGTTCCTACAGGCTTCATTTGGGGCCTCCTTAGATGCCTACCTTGTAAGTTGGGAATCTTATCACCCACCTATCCCTAAAATCCCATTCTGTGGGGTGTTGTTTCCCAGGCAGATTGGTCGGGGGTCCCACTTGGGGCAACCTATTCTTCCCTGCCTCACTGTGAGAGCCTGGAGGCCTCCACCATTGCCAGACAAGGGCTTCAGCTTCAGGGCCAGGTCTGTTTCTCCCTCACTGTCTGCAGCTCTTGGCTCTGGGCCTCCCTTCAGGGTCTGTGTCTTCCAGGGATCCGCTGCTCGACTTGGAGGTGCTTCTCTGCAGGGTTGAAGCCTGCCTCCTCACCCCAACTATCCAGTGGAGGCTGCCCACCTTCCAGGCTTGGCTCAGGAAGCCCCTCAGGCGGATACCCACCTGTAAGAGGCTATATCCTTGTCTGGTCACATGGCCCTTGGCCTCTGGCCAGCATTGCTGGTGTCTTCTCTTGGGGCCCCTGGATCCCTGAAAAGCACAGAAATGTTAGCTGGTAAAAGGAAAGAATAGAATAGCCTGATGGGCCTTTACCTCGTGGGCAGCAGGATTTTCACTCAGTTTGACCCAGAATGCAGTGCTCTGGGAGCAGGACCTCTGCCAGCCCTGGCATTTCGGTGGGCTTCTTTGGCTCAAGGTGCTCAGACACTCCCATTGATGCCTGAGTCAGATGTGAGTGGAAGTCTGGACTGTTGATTATAAGTTACCAGGTGACCTCATCCCCTTCCTTTGGTTCTCAGACTGGCATCCAGATGAGCTGTTGATTCTGACTGTGGCAGCAGAGCGGGAACGGACTGTGCCCATGCCTAGTAGTGGAGAGGGACAGGCTTTCCAAGTTCTCTGGATAGCATGTAACTGAGCCAGGCCTCCCATGTGCATACCTCCAGCCTGCTGGGAGGATGAGGAAGAAAGAGGAGGCTGGGACTGGACAAGTGTTGAACAGAAGTAGCAGATCTCAGCTTCTGAACTGGATAGGGCCATGCTCGAGGTTCTCAGACTTGCAGCGTCTGCTTCTTGAGTCTGGGGAGCATTCCCTGTTGAGCCACCCCTTGTCCCTTCTTGATCCTGTGTCCAAGTGTGACTGTTGCTGTCTTTCTGATCATTGTTAATTCTGTTTTCCTACTGTGAGTAAGGGTGTTGTGTTTGACTTTCTGACACAGCGAATGGAGAACTTTGGCTGAGGCCAGTTCTCCCAAACTACTCCGCTAAGTAAACCATTATTGTGCAACTTCCCTCCTACCTTGACTTTGCCTGACCTCCTTCCTTGGACATGGACACTCAGATTTCAAAGAAAACCCCACGTGAGACGGATCAGTTTTCTCTAGAGTATGGTCCCAGAGAGTCCTCCCCTCCATTATGTCTGGCTGCTAACCTGGGTGTTATACCATTAGTGCAGGGCCTCCATGGGAACACTTGAGTTATTCTGGGTTCACTGTCATCACCAAGCTTCCCTACAGGCTGTTCCCAGTCCACCGTTCAGGTATATGTGTGCTCTGTGTGAGCGGCAGCCTTGATGTTCAGTGCCAGCGTGTGCAGTCTTGATAAGCTACGGCCCACTTTGAGATGCGAGGCCACTTCCTTACTGCCTCCTTCTCTGGTGTGGCCACTCGGCCAAAGCTCCCATCCACAGCTGTGATGTCTGAGCCACAGCCTGCTGCACTGTTTCCACTCTGGGATCTTCTGAGTTACTTTTTTAGGCTGTGGTTTGGTGAAAGGAACCAACACATTAACGATTTTTTTTCCCCAAAAGCCACTGAATAATTCTTCTTGGCATGTTTTCATGTTCCTGTTGGCTGCCTGGTTTGGGAGCAGTTTTGGAGAAGAGGACAGAATCAATACCACACAGAGGCATGGAATTGTGAGAGCTGCTTATGGCTTGCCTGTTTCTGGCATATGTCCTGGGCGTGTGCTATACCTGCTGGGCCAGCTGCACATGTTCCTACCCTGTCCCTGGAACAGCATTAACAGTATGGGTGTCTCTGGAAGTTTGAAGTGGAGTGCTGTAGAAAGAAGTGTCCCTGACAGATTTCCTGTTCTCTATGACCCCAGTTTGGCTTTCGACCTCTCCAGCAACTTAATGCCCCAGTCCTATTTCTCCTCCTATCCTCTTTGTCTGCTAGTCCTTGAAGCCTTTAACCAAATGGGAGTGGGTACAGAAAGCCTTCTCCTGGCAACTTAGGGCAACAGGACAAGGGCTATTGTGTGTCTAGCTCTGTTGGTCTCCTGGTGCTGAGAGGTGTGTCCAAGCAGAGTTGATCAGCCCCTGCCTGCCCTGTAGGGCTGAAGCCAGGGGGAGGTTAGTAGAGAGTACCCTAAATGGGGTGGGGGTCCTTAAAAATCTAAATGAGGAGGGGCTGGGGTGTGGCTGCAAGGTGAGACCCGGTCTCCTGCACCTGGGTAGGGTCATCAGGGATCTGGATGCGAGGTGATGCCTGCGTTCGCACCAGTGCAGAGCGATCAGCAGTCTAGCCTCAGCAGACAGCAGCCTTGGTGCCCACCCATGCCCTGCGCAGTATTTATTGCTAAATTATTGTCCAGGAGGGGCGGCGCTGGGCCTGGCCCCCCCGGGTATTTATTGCTGTATATAGTGTATGTTTGTGATATATAAGGTTTTCTTTATTTTGTATATGATCAATAAACGCCTTTTAAAGAGACCTGCTGGTGTTTCTTTGCAATGAGAGGAAAAACTAGGGTGGGCTGGGCGAGCCGGAAGGGGTGGTGGGGGTGGGTAGGGCGCGCATGCGTCTCTGTGGCTGCCGGGCGAGGCGGAAGCGGAAGCCGGAAGCGCAGTCCAGGGAGCGATGGCAGCCGGTGGCGGTCTGAGCCGCTCGGAGCGCAAAGCGGCTGAGCGGGTCCGGAGGCTGCGGGAGGAGCAGCAGCGGGAGCGCCTCCGCCAGGTAGGCTACGGTCGAGCCCGCGGCCGTGCCGGCGCGTGCAATCGTTCACCCTTCCCCCTTCCGCAGGTGTCACGCATCCTGAGGAAGGCGGCTGCAGAGCGCAGCGCGGAGGAGGGCCGGCTCCTCGCCGAGAGCGAGGATCTGGTGACCGAGCTGCAGGGTCGGAGCCGGCGGCGTGAGGGTCTCAAGCGGCGCCAGGAGGAGGCGAGTCGCGGGCGGCGGGCGGCGGGCGGCGGGCGGCGGGCGGCGGGCTGTAGGCGGCGGGCTGTAGGCGGCGGGCGGCCCGTATGACCAATGCGGCTCCCGTCAGGTGTGTGATGACCCGGAGGAGCTGCGGAGGAAGGTCCGTGAACTGGCCGGAGCTGTCCGGAATGCCAAGCACTTGGTGGTCTACACAGGTGCTGGGATCAGCACGGTAGGCGAGGGCCTGCGGGTTGGGTCGGGTGTGGCGCGCCCCCTTCTGGGACACAAACTTGGACTGCACAGTGCTGGAGTTGGATAACTACCCAAGTTCAAACAGTCACCTTTGATGCAGCTCCAAGGTGTTTTCTTTTCTCAGACCCGAAACAGCTCTAGATTTAAGATTTAACTAAGGCAAGCTGAACGTGGTGGCACATACCTTTAATTCTAACACTCTGGAGGCAGGCCAGCCTGGTCTACATAAGAATTCCAGAACAGCCAGGGTTACATAGAGATTTTGTCTTAAAAATGGTAAAAATAATAATAGTAATTTAAGCCAAAGACTTTTAAAACTATTGACTTGCGACAGCCAGTTAAAGACAAACATGAACAGAAATGGGGTGTAGTAGCCAACTGCCTGTTCATGTCTTCTCCATTAAAGTGAAGGAGACAGACTGGAGCCTTAGACTTTCTCCCGGTTTCCTACTCCTTGAAGAAAGATAAACACAAAACCAGGGTTCATTCCCAGGGCTCAGGAGGTGGAGCCTGGTAGAGGTGGAGGATCAGAAGCTTGAGGCCAGCCTGCCTCAGAGCTTCGAACTGTCTCAAAACAAAACAAAAAAGAAAAGTAGTACGAGCTAGGCCAACTGGTACAGACAACAGATGCTGTGCTCTTGGCTCTGAGAACTTCCCTGGGCTAAAGGAAAGTGTGACTGACATATTTATATGACCAAGGCTGAGTGTGGAGTATTTGGCACATGTAGATTTAGCCATGGTGAACACCAGATGATTTCTAGTCTCAAGAATCCCTAAAGTAGTCTGGGGAGATACCTCAGTTGGTGAAGATCCGTGTGAAAAAGGTGAGCAGTGGCACCCTCCTGTAATCCCAGCACTGGGAAGACAGGCTGAAGCCTGCTGGCTAGCCAGCCTAACCAAATCCATGAGCTCCAGGTCAGGGAGACCTTGCCAGCAAACACAAAGTGGGAAGGGTAGTGAGCCGACCCCATGAATACTCAGGCACTTGCTGCAAAGCCTGATGCTCACATGAAGGAAGAAGAGAGCTGACGCTAAAGTTGTTATCTGACTTTCACTTGCATGTCCCCCTCAACAAATGTGTTAAAAGAAAAAATGAGGTGGAGATTGAGATTCATATACACGGGCACATGTAAATGTGCCTATCTACACGTGTGCACAAATGCAAATACATATACAAACATATACACAGAAAAGAAGACCTTTGTTACAAAGGTAACAGTCTCCAGTCATAAGCAGACAAATACAGAACACAATACAAAACTGACTACAGTGTCAGACATACAATCCTCAAAGCTGGGAAGCCCTTGGAGCAGCCTTACTGTTGGAGTGGGATGGAGTAGGGTTCTGTAGGGAAATGTGTGGGTGGGAAGCATGAGAGACAGACAGCAATGACCCAGTAGCAATGTAAGAAACACTTGCTGCTCTAACTTAGACATCTGGGACATAAGCATTTGAGACCTTCAGAGCCATGTGATGATCCATCCAGTTACGACTTTTCAGAGGTGATGTCACCTCTTCAGATCTGTGACAATTAAATACCATGTGCAGCTTGTAAATGTGCTCTGAGCACCATTTGAGATTCTCGTCCTTAATGTATTGAGATCGCTGGCCATGGTGGGTACTTCAAGCTTAAGCAGCAGTGAGGGTACACGGCTTCTCCAGCCAGGATCTAAAGACTCTTAGACCCTAGATGCTTTCTGTTGCTTATGGAAAATTAGCTAACATTTATCTCCTCTAGAGGCATTTATATTATGTTAAGTTGGAGATAACTGTTAAAAGCTCCAGGATATAAGTGTTTGGATAGAGATGTGCCTCCTACCGAGGCTTACTGTTTGCTGGACGTGACTTGAATACTCAGACTTGTGCCTTTGGCTACTGATGAGCCCCCAGTGCTTGGGACAGATGTGGACACAGCTGCTTACTGCTAGAAAGGACCCAAGCAGGATTCTGAGGAGTCTAGAAGCATGAGCAGGGCCTGTGATGACTCCCTTTCACTGGACTCACCATTTTTGTGCACTTGTGCAGGCAGCGTCTATCCCCGATTACCGAGGCCCTAATGGAGTGTGGACACTGCTTCAGAAAGGACGAAGTGTAAGGTGAGCATCTCACAGCTTTCTCACGTGTTAGGCAGCATGTGCACCTGTGTGGTGCAGCTCCTTCACCTCTGTTCTCTTACACCCTGCAGTGCTGCGGACCTAAGTGAGGCAGATCCTACTCTTACCCACATGAGCATCACCCGCTTGCATGAGCAAAAGCTGGTAAGAGCCCAGAGATGCACCTCAGTGCCCACGTGGGACACTGCTTCGCCTCCCAATCAACCCTGAGCTGTGATAAGCAGTGCCCGAGTACCTCAGACTTCTCCTGAACTGTTAGTCTGCAGCTTCCCATTTAGTTTTTCTGTGTGTGTGTGTGGGGGGGGGGGGGTTCCATGTTCTGTGCTAGTACTCTGCCTAGGCGTTGAGGGACCTGAGTGTATTGATCCAGTGCCCCCAGCTGCTATCTAGCATGCAGGCATTTGATGTCCTGGATGCTCTCTGTTATCAGAGCTAGTAGGGGAGAGAACATGGCTCCTTCCTACCAGAGACCCTCCTGAATTACAGTTGCCTCTTTGTTTTGGGAACTTCGGCCCTTGGCCAGACTGATTTTACTACTACAGGGTTCTTCCTCCATCCCCTACTGATTGCCACCATGTTCTGTTTTCCAGGTGCAACATGTGGTATCTCAGAACTGTGATGGGCTCCACCTGCGCAGCGGGCTGCCACGAACTGCCATCTCAGAGCTCCACGGGAATATGTATATTGAAGTGAGCAGTACCAGAGGGGCACAGGGCCTGGGTGACAGGCAGATCTCACTAACTGTGTCCTTTCATCCTCAGGTCTGCACCTCCTGCATCCCTAACAGGGAGTATGTACGAGTGTTTGATGTGACAGAGCGTACTGCCCTTCACCGACACCAGACTGGACGGACCTGCCATAAGTGTGGGACTCAGCTCCGGGATACCATTGTGCACTTTGGGGAGAGGGGGACATTAGGGCAGCCTCTGAACTGGGAGGCAGCGACTGAAGCTGCCAGCAAAGCAGACACGATCCTGTGTTTAGGGTCCAGCTTGAAGGTATGTGCTGATGATACCAGGAACTTATTGTGAGTTGAGCATGTTATGTGCCTGCCTACATAGAATTGTTAGTGGGCATTAAACTTGCTGTCTTAACCATCATCCCCTTACCATGTCTTATGTCTGCCCATTCCTACAGGTCCTAAAGAAGTATCCCCGCCTTTGGTGCATGACGAAGCCTCCAAGCCGGCGGCCCAAACTCTACATTGTGAACTTGCAGGTAATGTGGGCGCTTAGAGCTTCTTCCTCATACCTGGAGCTTAGAGCAGAAGAGCCAGGGAGATGTGCCATATTTGTGCATACTGGGAGTCTTGCACAGGTCGATGTTTCTGGAAAGGGCTGATCCAGCCTTCAGGGGACAAGCAAAGGGTGGGAAGTTATTCTCATCTGCCTTTCTTATCTTCAGTGGACCCCAAAGGATGACTGGGCTGCTTTGAAGCTTCATGGGAAATGTGATGATGTAATGCAGCTTCTCATGGATGAACTGGGCCTGGAGATCCCACTCTACAACCGGTGAGTGAGTGCAGTGTGTCCATTTCTGCCCTTGTGTGTGTGTGATGGGCTGTCTGTGTCTGTGAGCCTCTGAGAGTGGCTGAGGCGAGACTCCATCACATGTGCCTGACTGATATGGTGCCAGAATCTCTGTGAGAAGAGGGGGGTCTGCCAGTGTGTTCTAGAGGAGGTTCCCCCCTGATCTCTTGCAGCCTGGGTAAACAACTGTGAGGGGCGAGGACTGTGTACCTCTGGTCAGACAGAATTTGTGTTCTTGGTTTTGGGATATTTGGGGAAAGCTTAATCAAATTGCCTTGATTCAGAATTTGTAATAATTTAGACTTGGTGTGCATATTGAGCGAAAAGTTTACACTTTCTTTCTCTGTGAATTTTCAGGGTCTTATAGGGGAAATCAGTAACTTCTTTTAATCAAAGGGTTCAAGAAATTAAGGATCCCTTCACCTCTGGGCCTGGCAATTCTTGTATGTTATGTTCGTGGTGTTCTGTGACGTGGGCCTATCCTGTGCTGTATTGTTTTTTGTTATTGTTGATTTGTTGTTTTTTTTTTTCCTTTTTTTGAACATTAACTTAGCTCATTTTTTAAATCAGTGCTTATCTGTACCTTATGTTTATAATATGTGGTTCTGCATTTCAATCAGCTACATGATTTCTTCATGGTGTAGTCTGTAAGCCACGCCTCCCTAGTCAGCTGGCCTTCCCTCCCATCCCTGTCTTGCAGTCTGGGAAAGGGACAAGGGTCTGGTCTACCTGCCCCATCCATACAAGTGAAAGGTGGGGCCCAGAGTTGCTAGCAACTTATCCCTAGAGATGGAGCCGTCCTGCAGCGAGCACTACCCTGCTGTGTGTGCCGAGCACACTAATGATGGATGCGACACTCAAGAGGCCAGCAGGGCTGTTGCTGGCCTTTGAGTTGCCACCCAAGGAAATTATCCCCTGCAGCTCTTCTGTAGCTTGGTGACACTGAAGCTCCTCTAGCCAAAGCCCAACCACCTTTAAGACAGGGAGGAAGGGGTGGAGGTGACAGTTGGCCTCGGAAGGCTTTCCCGTGCCTGGGAGGGTTGTGACTGAGAGGTCTCAGACCTGCCTGATGCTGCTTTTCTTTCTGTTAGGTGGCAAGACCCCATTTTCTCCTTGGCGACTCCCCTCCGTGCTGGTGAAGAAGGCAGCCACAGTAGGAAGTCGCTGTGCAGGAGCAGAGAAGCAGCCCCACCTGGGGACCAGAGTGCCCCGCTGGGCTCAGCTCCGCCGATTCTAGGAGGCTGGTTTGGCAGGGGCTGTGCCAAGCGTGTGAAAAGGAAGAAAGTAACATAGGCAGGTGTTGACAAAGAACAGTTGGCACTTTGCAGATGGCTTTGACTCTTGTTCAGGAGCCTGTATCACCGTGAAGGCTACAGCGCCCCCACAGGATCTAGCGGGAAGAACTCTTGGGGGTGACGTTTAGCCATTTGTCCTTGTGGGAAGCCTCCCTTGCACTGTTGATTGCCCCAGGATGGGCTTGACTTTCAAGGACACCTCTCTCCCACTCACCTCTGTACAAAGGTGGCAGCAAGGCCTTTGTGAAAACAGAGCTCCAGTCTTTCCCGGCCTGGCCAGCAGAGGAGCCCACCACTGCCTTACCTCACTCTCCAGGCTAGTCTCAGGGCCTCCCTATTTCTACTATTTACTACTTAAAAGTGTTCACTTTATAGTAACTTTTTTCTGTGTTGGGTATGTGGCACAGGGGCAGATCTAAGCCTCCAGCCTGAGCAAGTCTTATTAAACATCTCTCTCCTGCTTTGGTGTCCAAATGACTGCTATGTGCGTCCCACGGGATGTCTAAAAATGTCTGAGGGCCAGCTATGCCCGGAGGGGTGGGGGTGGCACACTCCTTTAATCCCAGCAGTCAGGAGACAGAGGCAAGCAGATCTCTGAATTCGAGGCCAGCCTGGTCTACATAGAGCAAGTTCCAGGATAGCCATGTCTGTTATGCAGAGAAACCCTGTCTCAAAAAAAACAACCCAAAGCCCAATAACCCAGTGCCTGGGAATGCTTAAGGCGTTAGGACGAACCGAGCCCACGTACCCACATACTTGCCGTACTAGCCTGCTCCCTCCGTACACAGGGCCTGCAGGGATTTCTACAGAACATCCCATGGGAGGCCTACACGGCTTCGGCTAAGACCTGCGACTCACAATTGGCCAAAGAAATTGGGCGGAGGGGCGGGGCCCGGCCTGGGCGGAGCCTGGGGTAGCGCACTCGATTGGTCGCCGCAGGCGGGTGAGAGCCGCGTGACACGCGCGAGCGTCGGGGGCGGGGCTAAGGCACTGTGAGTCGCGGGAGCTACCGGGTCTTACGGGGCCTGCGGTGCCATGATCCGGAACGGGCACGGGGAGGCCGGCGCTGCTGGGCGGAGGGGCCCAGCGGGCCAGCGCGCCGTGCGGGTGTGGTGCGATGGCTGGTGAGTGGAGCGGCGGGGAGGGCGGGCGGTCACCTCGGGCTCACGCACCGGCCGTTGGCCGATCCCGAGTCTTCCGAGGCTGCACGAGGCAATCTGGCCTCCGGTCACTTAGTGTAGCGTGCAGACGCGGGTGCATCGGGTGCACTCGCACTGAAGACCGGAAATGCGGCCGTCCGTCCGTCCGTCCACGGTAGACATTACCCAGGTTACCGCGGCTGCTTCGAAGGCCATGGGCTTCTCTGGGAAGTCAGTCCGTGACGCTGCTTTAAGAAAGTGGTGCGACTGTCAACAAGCAGAAGAGATGTTGGCCTTTATAGTTTACCGTCCTCAGCTTTTCGTCCTGCCTACTCCTGGTGAATGAGACGGGACGGGCGCAATGCTCACTAGGGCTTCCCGAGGGGTTTGGAGGCGGGTAGGCGCGACTTTGTGCATTTCTTACTCGCTTTTGGTTTGGTGGGTCCTGAGGATGTCATCCATAGCCTTGTACATGCTAGGCCAATGCTCCACCACTGAACTACAACTTTGGCCCCCTTCTGCTCTTTGGCACCTGAATCATCAGCAGTGGCTTTGACTTCGTGTCAGTAGACTGTGACCTTGGCCCAGCCACAATATTGTGCCATAGTCCCAGATGCAGACTCTGACCTCTGATCTTGCCCTGCCTGTCTAGTAGGCACAAGGGCCAGTCCAGAATTTACCGTCATGCCTGAGCATGTTTTCTTGCCTTCGACCTGTGTACGGTGGTGGCTATCCAGGGCTGCTCAGGTCACCTGATGACACCCCACTGGAGTTCTGTAGGAAGCTGAGCATTGGCCCATGGAGAAGAATACAGGTGGACCCAGTGTACACTGGTACACCCTCAGTGCCCAGCATTTGGGTAGCTTTGACCTTGACAGTGTAGTCATGGCCAGACCTAGAATTGGGGATAAAAGCTGTAGCACCAGGTGACAGGCGCTTGCTCTCTGGGAGAGCTAAGCCAGGCCATGTGGATGGGGGCGGGGAACTGTCCACTCGTTTCAGAGTAGAACGTCTAACTCAGGACTGTTTTCTTGTTTAAAGCTTGAGTGTGGCTTGTTGATCTGGGGATATGATTCTTGTTTAGGGTACAAGAGGTCTCATGTTCAAATCTTGGACAAGCTCTTCTATTTTGTGGGCTGGGGATGTAGCTCAGTTGGTAGAATGCTTGCCCCGTGTGTACAAAGTTCTGCATTTATTCCCTGCATTCTGTTCCAAATAGAGAGGTTTCTGTGGTGATCCCAGCGGGTCAAGAGCTCAAGGTCACTCTTGGCTACATAGTGAATTTGAGGAAAAACCTGGGCTACCTGAGATCATCTGAAAAAAGAACATAGCCAGGCAGTGGTGGCACACTCCTTTAGTCCGTGGACAACTGAGAACTGACTTTCCTTCTGTAAGCCCAACATGCAGGAGTTTGATTTAGTAGCCTCCTAAGGGGCTTCGCAAAGGAGCAAAACTGTGTCCTGCACAAGGCCCTCAGTTTCTTGCCAAGATCAGTACAGTACCTGACTGCCCCATCTGTCCTCACAGCTATGACATGGTGCATTATGGTCACTCCAATCAGCTGCGACAGGCACGGGCCATGGGGGACTACCTCATCGTGGGTGTGCACACTGATGGTAAGGTGTGGGCTACTGTGCCTGAGACCAAGGCTGCAGGGCAGGGCAGGGTGGGGGTGGGGATGGCAGAATGGTCCCTGCATCCTTCCTTGGAGCACAGTGGTGACTCAGAGTCCAGTAAATAATCCAGCCTGGTCCCAGCTGTAAAGAGCGGTAGCAGCACTGGACAGAGCCTTCTCAGCCATATTGTCTGCTGTTACCCTGGTTCCTGAGACCAAAAGAAGCTGGTATCTCTTTCTGGTTATAGGCTGTCCTTGTTAACCAGCAGATAGATATCCTGAGCACATATGCTGGGTAAGGACAATGCTGTTTATGCAGGGTCCTGCCTTGCGGACTAAGGCTAGGAGAGATGGGCCACTGCATACCATTGCACTTGTGTGGTCATTTCCCACTAGGCTTTGTGATAGAGGCTCTTAAGGACTGAGCTTTGGAGCTGGACATCATTTGTCTTGTTTTGTCCTTTTTCTTTTCTCTATCCCTAGAGGAGATTGCCAAGCATAAGGGGCCCCCAGTGTTTACCCAGGAGGAGAGGTACAAGATGGTGCAGGCCATCAAGTGGGTTGATGAGGTGGTACCTGCTGCTCCCTACGTCACCACACTGGAGACACTGGACAAGTACAACTGTGACTTCTGTGTTCATGGCAGTGAGTGGGCGGGGCCTGGAGATGGGGGCTGGGCTCAATTAGACTGGTTGACCGCTGCCATCTCAGGGCTCCTCGCGCTGTGCAGATACAAGAAAGCTCTGAGTGTTTGAGCATCAGCACAAATGAAAGGGTAGTTCTGGTCCTGAGGGTGCTCTGAGCTAAGAAGCCATGTTTATGAGCCCGGTGTGATGGTGCATACATGTCATCCTAGCACTGGGGAAGCTGAAGCAGAGGCATTAAATGTTCCAGGTCAGCTGGGCAATAGTGGTGCAAGTCTTTAATCTCAGTGCTTGGGAGGCAGAAATAAGGCAGATTTCTGAATTGTCTGGTCCACAAAGTAATTCCAGGAAGGCCAGGGCTGCACAGAGGAGACTTATCTCAAAAAATAAAACAAAAATTCCAGGTCAGCCTGGGCTACAAAGCAAGATCATCTCTCAAAAAAACAAAACAAAACAAAACAAACAACCATGAACAAATCCTTTTCTGTGTGCATGTCACCCCTAGATGACATCACATTGACAGTAGATGGCCGAGATACCTATGAGGAAGTGAAGCAGGCTGGGAGGTACAGGTAGGTCCAGTAATACTCAAGTACATTCTTTTCTAGCTCTCACTGCTGCTTTGAAGTGGCCTGCGAGGCATTTGAGGGCACAGTCAGGACTGGAAGGTGACCTTTGTGTGCCAGTCCTAGGGCTCCTGGGCAGTGCAGCCAGGAGAGCTTTGCATGTGTGGAACAGTCCTAAACGCCCTGCCCTGTTGTTAGGGCATCACTGGTGCCCCTGGAGAACTGGCTTTTTATTTTAATTAACTGTAATAAAAAGAGCCAGCTGTGGCTAGTGGTTTCTACAGAGAACAGAGCAGCCTGGAATTCCCTTGGCTTAGCCAGAGGGCTAAAGTGTATAATGTCAGAATGGGAACCAGAGCTGTTGTGTCCCACAATGTGGCCTGCCTACTCCCTGGTGCTACATTGTATAGTTGAATGAGCCCCCTACTTCTGTGACTGATGAGCCTGTTGCTCCTGCCCTAAGCTGGATTTCTGTTGTGGGGGGACTAGGTTAGGATCATATCCCTCAGGTGGGTTCCGCCTATAGCAGAGCCTCAGGAATGTATCCTGGATGAAAACCTCCACCTTACCTCTGCCTCAGAGAGTGCAAACGCACCCAGGGTGTGTCCACCACAGACCTCGTGGGTCGCATGCTGCTGGTGACCAAGGCCCACCATAGCATCCAGGTGAGTCCAAAGGAATGGGGTCTGGGACATAGTCCCTGGGTTGAGATCAACAGGGAGGAGGGGGATGGAGCCTCCTAACCACCCTTGGGTCTATCCTGTTTCCTGACATTGGACTGTGGGATTCTGGTGTACTGGTCCCAGGGTTGGCACTCAGGAGAGCAAGGTTCCTTAGTCTCTTGCCCTTGTGTGCAGGAGATGTCCTCGGAATATCGGGAATATGCTGACAGTTTTGGCAAGGTGAGTATAGCCTGGCTGCAGAGGCCACTCTGGACATACAGCTGACATTGACTAGCCACCACACAGCACTCCCCATCCACCCACCTTAGGTATCCCATGGGGAAAAGTTGGCCCAGAGCCTCACTGTCTGCCCTCCTCCCTCTCTTTCCCAGTGCTGACCAGGTACTGACCACCAGGCTTGGCCAGCTAGTGGATGCTGGGAGGGAGGACAGGCGAGAGGTGGCCAGTCCCAGCAGCCACTTCTTGGAGGAGGAGCAAGGACTGCCCACCTGCAGGTGCCATCTAACCAAATGGCCTGGCCCTCTCTCCCTTTGTAGCCCCCTCACCCGACACCTGCCGGGGACACACTTTCCTCAGAAGTCTCCTCCCAGGTGACCAGATGGTGGCCTCAGGGTGCCGGGTCCCTCAGAGGGCTGTGTCTGCTGGCCACTGGGCTCTGCGCCTGCTCCTGGTGGTATGCTGCCAGGCAGAGCTGGTGTTGACTGCAGTATCTTCTGTGGCCACCGGGTGGAGCCACAGTCCTGCTAGCTACAATGGTCCTGCTTGGCCTTACCATGGTGTGTCCCTGCCCCTGCCCCAAGTGCCTGCCTGGACATAGCCCCCAGCTGTGCTGCTGGGTTATTCGCAGGCTAGGGTTGGGGGGAGTCCAGCCTCTAATGCTGTTTGCACATGTTCCCATCACCCACACCTATGACAGGGGCACAGGGAGCCCTGGGCTCAGAAGAGTTGAGGGGGGTTGCTGGGTGAGGGGCACACATGAAGACCTCTACCACTGACTAGTTCCTTTTCTTGGCCAATAGTGCCCTGGGGGGCAGAACCCCTGGACAGGGGTGTCCCAGTTTCTACAGACATCCCAGAAGATCATCCAGTTTGCTTCTGGGAAGGAGCCCCAGCCTGGGGAGACAGTCATCTATGTGGCCGGTGCCTTTGACCTGTTCCGTATCCTCTTTGGGGCTCTGTTGCCCCACATTTATGCCACAGAGTGGAGCCCATAGACCCCAAAGCTCCAGGGTATAGATAGCCCTCATCAGGGAAAAATGGCAAGGAGTCCCTCCCTTCCAGTCCCTTTGGGTTGGGGATGGAGCCAGGGCTCTGTGTCTGAGACAGGTGATCTTCTGCTGAGCTACAGCCACGGGTCTTGCTTTGTTGAGACAGAATTTTCCTGTGTAGTCCAGGCTGACCTAGAACTTGCAGTGTTCCTGCTTCTACCATGAAAGTACTGGGCTACAGAAACACACCATCATACACAGCTAGTTACTGCTTCTTAATCCAGATATAGATATCGGGCACGTGGACTTCCTAGAGGAGGTGCACAAGCTAGCCAAGAGGCCCTACATCATCGCCGGCCTACACTTTGACCAGGTCTCTGCCTTTCCGCTTGCTTGCTTCTCAGCACCCCATCAGCTGATAGGCCATGGGATCCCTCAAGGGGCCTCACTGGGGTCAGTGTTGGGCACAAGTGGCCTCTGAAGGAGTGAGGCTCCAGGTGTCCAATGAAGGCAAACATGGTTCCCTTCTGGAGTCCAAGACAGCCCTGCCTAGGGTGTTCCTGTGAGAGGGGGCTCCTCTCCTCTTCCAGCAGGGAGGGAGGGCACCATTCATTAGCTGAGCCAAACTCCTGGCCCTAGGAGGTAAACCGATACAAGGGCAAGAACTACCCCATCATGAACCTGCACGAGCGGACTCTCAGTGTGCTGGCCTGCCGGGTGAGTGGGCCGGGGCATCCTGCTGCAAGTAAGGTGGGTGGAGGGTGGCTGGCCCTGCTATGCTGCTGTACCCCAGCTGGCTCCCCAGGGCCCTCTCTGCCGCCCCCTAGCCCTGGCTTGCCAGAAAGGAGGGCTGAGTGAGTTGCTTTACTGGGTGTGTGTGTCTCTGCAGTATGTTTCGGAAGTGGTGATTGGGGCACCATACTCGGTCACAGCAGAGCTCCTGAGTCACTTCAAGGTGAGACTTCTCTCTAGCTGAGCAGAACATGGTTCCTGCCTAGGTCATCCAGGGCCAACTTAGCTAGGTCTGGGCTAGCCCTAGGTGGTTGTCAGTGTTGGCATAGCTTCTCTAAGAGGTCTGACCCTGTTCCCTCCCCCCAGGTGGACCTAGTATGTCACGGGAAGACAGAAATTGTCCCTGACAGGGATGGTTCTGACCCCTACCAGGTGGGTTGGCTGGCCTAGACGGCCTCTGGGAAATAGAAACAATCGTCCTGGCTGGTATTGGTCTCCCATGGGTGGAGGGGCAACCCAGGGGTGTCTGTGGTCAGGAGGTTTCTCACCTCCCTTTTCTTTGCATTGAGGCCTCCAGGAGCCCAAGAGAAGAGGGATCTTCTGTCAGATTGACAGTGGCAGCAACCTCACTACAGACCTGATTGTGCAAAGGATCATCAAGAACAGGTGTGTCCCGTTGGGTGGGTCGGTCGGTGGGCAGTGGGCAGCTCCCGGTGTTGCAGAGGCCCACTTTATACCTCTCTGGCCCCAGGTTGGAGTACGAAGCACGGAATCAGAAGAAGGAAGCCAAGGAGTTGGCCTTTCTGGAGGCCATGAGGCAGCAGGAGGCACCACCTGTGGGGAAACTGACTAGCTTCTGACCTGGAGGATGGATGTCACTGGTGCCCTTGCCCTGTGCCCATCTCTTCTCTCCCTGTCCAGCCCTGCTCTGCTTTGTGCCTGCCTGCCTGTGAGGCACTGCCTGTCTTGTACAGGCTCTCAGTCATTTCCTCTGAGCTGCTCAGAGCAGGTTAGCTAGGACAGTGAAGTAGCCCAGTGGGCAAGATAAGCAGAGGGCACCTATGACAGCGTCCACAGTTACGGCTGCCACTGCCCAGTCCTGGCTGGGGACACACCTCCTGTCTGACTGGAAGCTGCATATCTGCCCGCCCAGCTTTGGTGAAAGGTAGAGGCATGACTTTGGGGACCTCTTGCAAGTGGGTACCTCTACTTTGGGGCACATTCTAGCACCCCATTCTTGATTCCTAGAAGATGTACTTGCCCCGACAGCTAGGCCAGCTTGACTGTTCTCTACACAGACTTCTTGGTCCTCATTTTGTACCTCAGTGGCTGATGTAAATCTCTTTGGCTCAACTGAATAAAGCCTAGAGGGAAGTGCCCTGTGGGCTCCTAGCCCTGGGAAGAAGCAGGAAACCCATCCACAGCATGAGTTCTTTTAGAAAAGGGAGGGAGAGCCAGGCCAGGAAGCTGGACAGCTTGTATACATGCCTCTGGCTCTTCTATGGACCTGGGTCTACATCTTGGTACCCAAGTAGCAGGTCTCCTTGGAGCCCAGCAATTGCTGAGGCTCCTAGAGCTGCCTCTTGGTGGTTGACTGTAGGAAAGCCTCAGTGATGAAGCAACTGATAGGAATGGTGAAGCCTTGGCTCCTCCCACAAGATTCTGGTGGTATGTTCCTGTCCCGGGCCTGGTCTCTTCAGCTGCTGAAGCAGGCAAACCTACTCTCTCTCCTCAGAGCCTTTGTGAATATTTCTGACCTAGAGTCAGGATCTGGAGGAGGGGCTCACATACCTCCAGCCTGGGCAGTGCTCAGCATTCCTACCGTCCTGCTGCCTACTAGGAATGGGGTGGTGCCCACACTAGGATCCCTGGGCTGTGGAGGAACACTGCACCGGCAGATGTGCTGTATACCACATACCACCCATGGCCTGTAGGTGAGGGTTAGCTGATGAGGGCACCCTGGAGAGGAAGATGCCCTAAACAGCAGGGTCGAGCCTCTCGTTGGCACCTGGAGGTGTTGGCTCTGGGCTGGAGGGAAGGCAGGACGAAAGAGAAGTAAACAGAAGCAGAACTCAAGTCGGGCCCACTTGGCTATGGCTCAGCGCCCAGAATCTGAGAGGTGGGCCAGGCAGGTCACTGAGTCTTGTACAGGGTCCCTCTGGCCCTCAGAGTAATGGAGTAGGGGAGAGTGGCCCAGAGCTGTTAGGAGGCCTGACCAGCTTATACCTAGCTATGTGGGTGGGTCTAAGGCTTCCTGTGCAAGTCATATCCTTGCTCTGGATCTGCATACGTCACTTCTTCCCTCTAATTTGTTGAACACAGAGTAGCTATGTGATCAGTACTTCAAGGTCTTTGGGGGGACTTTAAAGGGTGGAAGACATGAGGAGCTCAGGATTGAGGGCAGTAGGAATCCCAGAGGCAGGACGCAAGGTAGGGTGTCCTAAAACAAACAAAACCCTATGGACTTGTACTGTTATGGTTGACTCAGAGACTTTGAGGGACAGGATCCTCTGGGGCTTGTTTTAGATGGCCTGCCAGGAGCTTTGTATGCCCAGTGCCTGATGCTTATAGGTAGGGGCTCCTCTCTCCAGACTCTGTGGAGTTGGGGGTAGGGGAGAGCTCTATACCTGTGGAAGAGGGAAGGGCCCAGTCTGGCCAGAGAAGAGGATGCTCTTAGGAAAGCAAGCAGTGGCCTCGGGACCACTCACAGGAGCACTTGTCAGTGTCTCTATGCTCTACCTCTTACAGCAATCCTCAGCAGAGATGGTTTTGCTTCTTTATTCATTTAGCCATTTGCTGTGGAGCATGATAGGAGTTAGGGGCCACAGGCGCCAACCCATATGACGGGCCAGTGCTGCTTCAAGCATGGGGGTAACCCACCACAGCCAGTTGAGGTTTGTGGTTCAGGGCTCGGGGCCGTTGGCATTCAGCCTCCTGCAGCGACAAGAAGACGTCCGCCTTACACTGGAAAGTTCCCGGGCTGCTGAATTGCTGCTGGCAGCTCTGCAGGTTCGGGGCCACCTCTTTGACACACAGGGCCTGAGTGGGCGGTGAAGGCTGAGGGCCCGCCCCTGCCCCACCAGCACCCACCGCTGCCCCCGACACCCCGCCACCAGCTTGCACTCACAAGGCTCCTTAGGCTGGAGTGCATCTCCAAACGAAGGGGTCCTGTTCCTGTTCCGACGGGGAATGCTGGGGAGTCGGAGCGTCGCCTGGACTGGAACCCGTGGAAGCTGGACAGTAGGCCCGCGGCGCGACCCACCGAGTAGTGGTGGGGTCCTGCCGCAGGCTTGTACCATGCAAGGGCTGGCGGCAAGAGCAGCGCCAGGGTGGCGGCCACTAGCGTTCCACACGGGGCCATGGAGCTGTGTAGCAGGGGTAGGGTATGAGGCTGAAGCCTGTGAACTAGGTTTTATATCTGCAATGAGGACGGGGGCGGGGGCGGGGACAGAGGCGGGGCGGGGGAGGGCAACAGGGAGGCGTGGCAGTGGAACTCCGGCTGTGCTTCAAGGATCAGTGGGATCTCGTATACCTTGTCAGGCCTAAATACATCTCGGATGGGCAGAGGGCCAACCTCTCCCTTCCTGAAGTTGAACTGTACTCTTAGTTTGTTCAAGACTTATTGGCCAGAGGTATCAAAAGTCCAAGGGTGGCATGTGGGACTGTCTTAGTCTTAGGGTTACTATTGCTGTGATGCAACTTCAGGAGGAATGGGTTTCATTTGGCTTACATATCCAGAGTCACAGTCTACTGTGAAAAGTCAGGACAGGAACTCAAAACAAAACCTGGAAGCAGGAGCTGATACAGAGGCCATGAAGGGGTGCTGCTCACTGGCTTGCTCCTCATGGCTTCCTCCACCTGTTTTCTTATAGAACCCCCAAGTTCCCACAATGGGCTGGGCCCTCCCTGATCAATCCCTAATTAAAATCCACTGGGTGTGACGACCCACACCATTCATCCCAGCACTTAGGAGGCAGATGGATCTCTTTGAGGCCAGCCTGATCTACAAAGCAAGTTCCAGGACAATTAGGGTTGTTACACAGAGAAATTCTGTCTCTAAATAAATAAATAAATAAATAAATAAATTTCCAGGGTGGAGAGATGACTGAGTGGTTAACAGCACTGGCTGCTCTTCCAGAGGACCCGGGTTCAATTCTCAGCACCCACATGGCAGCTCACAGCTTTCTGTAACTCCAGTTAGAGAAAGGAATTCTCTGGCTGTACTTACCAAACAATGGTTGAAATACTGGACACAGGATGGTAATGTGTAAGAGACTGTGCTGTGTGCAGGGACCAGCGCATGAACAGACATAGCCCTGAGCAGGTAGGGCATGCACCCGTGCATTAAAAGGCATTGATATAAGCTTCTTCCTACAGGACCTTCTGTCCCTGCCTAGGAAAAGGGTTCAGGGAGAGCACAAGCTGTAGTGATGGGATTTATTCTGGTGTCCTAACATTTTTGGAGGAAGCAGGTAGAAGAGAAATAGAGAAGAAAAAAGAAAAGAACTAGGGACCCCATATATAGGAAAGGTATATGCCCAGGATTAGTGACGATTTTCTGATCACACTGTTCACACTGTGAGGACTCCCAGATACCAGCCTAAATTGGTTTTTACCCAGGAGCTCCAGAGACCGCAGGGCCAGGCTATGGTTCCCCTAATGGTTGATAATCCCCAGCTGTAGGGAATAAAGGGGTCTCCAAAGGGCTGCCCTTCCGTATGACAGCAGAGGACCCTCTGTCTGAGGAAGAGGCAAGGGAGTCTGAACATCTGCAGACATCACCTGGGCATGACTGGTGCCTGCTTAGCTCTCTCTTCCTTCACCCAGAAGGGCCCCTGAAAGGTGGTTGGGCAGCTGATGGGCTGTGACCCTTACCAGCCCATCCCCTTTGCCCAGCCTGACCCTGCTTTAGTCCCTTCTACTCTTCCTGTTTCTGAGCTGTGACTCAGGTTATCATGAAGGCCTGAGCAGTTATTTCATAAAGATGCTTATTCATAAGGGTTTTCATACCAAAACATACTGCATCTGTATCAATATGTCAAGAAAACAGGCAACCAGAGGCCTCTAGCAAGGCTCAGAACTTTAATGAGTTTTACTTATTGAATAAAAGTGTCAGTGATGTGATGGAAAAAACAAAACAAAACAAAACAAAAACCAAGTCACCCATGTTTCAGCAAAAAGGAAAATGCAGAACAAGGTCCATGGGTACCACTGTGAGGAGGGATCTCAGGACGCCCTATCATCTGACCATGCTGGGAGAGGGAAGTGGGCATGACCCAAGCCTCACTCTTTGAACTTCCACTCTTGGCGACACATGGGGCAGTGCTGCTGTACTTGCTGTGCATTCAGCCACTTGAGGATGCAGTGCATATGGAAGCAGTGGGAGCACTGGCCCCACACCAGGGGGCAATCATCACCAGGCACCTTACCTGCAAGAGGGGTCAGGAGGGAAGACGTCAGCAAGAGGAACCAGACAAGACAAGAACATGAGATAAGCCAAGCCAGTTAACTCCTTTAGGGCACACAGGTAGTCAAGGCAAGCAGGACGAGTTTGGGTCCCTGTTTGAAAGACCTACAGTGACCCCCTCATCACCAAGTGAAGTGTTCTCAGAGTGGGGAAGGTCTCCTAGTGCTTCCCTTATGCCCTTTTGTGGAAAACTGACCTGTAATACCCAGAAGGTAACATTAAAACGGTCAAGGTGCCAAAGAGTCACCACCTGAGCAGGTTAACTCTAAGGCTCTTTCCATGGGCACCAGAGCTCTACTGTTCTACAAGAGCCTAGGGGATAGCTACTAATAGACTTGTTATCAGACTCTTTCTCACCTGGATCCTCAACTCTCCTACCTCCATTCAAAGCCAGGGACACAGGCTGTAGGCACCTACTCTGCATGCCTGGAAATGCTTCCTCCATGGAGAAAGTCCAATCAGAGATGGACAAAGTCCATATCATGATCAAAACTAATCAGGATCTATAGAGATGGTTCAGCAGTTAGAGGACTTGCTGATTTTGCCTAGGACCCCAGATCCAGTTCCCAGCTTTCACATGGCTGCTCACAGCCATCTCTAACTCCAGTTCCAAGGTAACCAACACTGTCTTCTGGTTTCCACAGACACTGCAAGCATGTCAGGCAAAACACCCATACACATACAATAAAAATTAATCCATTTTTAAGTAAAATTTTAAAACAAAGAGGAGGGGCTGGAGAGATGGCTCAGAGGTTAGGAGCACCAACTGTTCTTCAGTTGGTCGAATGACTGCCTAACACACAAAGCACTGCATCTTACTCCAAGCTCTCCATAACTGAATAGATAATCCCATCATTTGTGAGGTAGAAGCAGGAAGATCAGAAATTTAAGGCCATACATAAGAATTCTGAAGCCTGAGGCTGGGGAGATGGCTCAGCGGTTAGGAGCACCAACTGTTGTTCCTGAGGACCTGAGTTTGATTCCCAGCAACCAGATGGTGGCTCACAACTGTCTGTAATTCCAAGATCTGACACCCTTACACAGTTATACATGCAGGCAAAGCACCATTTCACATAAAATAAAAATAAATATTTTTATTTAAAAAAAAAAAAGAATTTTGAAGCCAACCTAGGATACAAAAGACTTGAGAGCCCATTCAAAAACAAGCAGACAAGTACCCTTGACTTCTTCTTCCGCCTAGGAAACCCTAGTGAAAGCAGGGCACTGGGACACCTTCAGGTCCCGTCCCACAGCAGGGTCGGCCTGGGTGCAAACAACGAGGCCTTACTGCACCCAATGTGTCATGTGTCTGTCACACTCCACTGAGCCTTTCCTTCTTTCCTCTTTCTCCTTTATTTTTCAAGACAGGGTTTCTCTGTGTATCCCTGGCTGTCCTGGGACTCAATCTGACCCACCTGCCTCTGCCTCTAGAGCCCTGGGATTAAAGGTGTGCGCACTACCCCTGGCTCCTAACTTCTGCAGAATTCTGCTTGAACTCATTTCCAATTAGACTTGGATCCAACTAACTCACCAACAAAGATCACTGAGGTGGCTCATTTGTGGTTAGTCATGTGAAGGAAGCTGCTGCCTTGTTCTAAGATGTCCCTACAGGCAGCAAGCCTGAGTACTTGATGAGTATGCTAATGCACTGAGGATGATTCATGCAAGGATTTGTTAGTGCCTTGATGAAATTATTTTCTTAATTAAAACATCTCTTGACAAAACTGCTTTAACTAAAAGCCCCCTGGGACCTGAAAAAGATTTATTACAGGCCTTGGTAACTTAATTTCCACAGGAGTTTAATCTTTGAGAAATCTGGTGTTTATAGAATCTATCCAGAAAATATATTGGACCTGTCAAACACTCTGCGTATTAAAGTCAACTCTCTCTCATTTAAACAGTCTCTGAGTGGAACTAAGTCTCCCACTCTGTACCCAGCAGGCCCTGTTTTAGGAAAGCCCGAGTCTACTTCACACAATAGACACTAAGTGCTTAGCCATTTAAGATGCTTTTTTGTCTCCCCTTTGTCCCAGACCTATCTGGGTAATAATGCAGGCTGTGTATGGGTCACTTATGCTCAGGGAAGAATGGGTAGCTCTGGGGCTGGAGGTGCCACCTTCAATCTGCAGATTCAATGCCCACCCTTTGCCTGAAAGTAGAACTTGCTATAAACTCCCTGAAAGTTTTACAGAGTTAACAGTCTAACGTCACAGAGCACTTTCCTCTGACTCCTCTGCTCTCTGTGGCTGTTAAATAAAGATCCTTCCAGCTCAGTAAGAGACAACAAACTCCAGGTAACCCAGGTCCATTTAATAACAACAGCCACTTGCAGCATAGAAAGCTGGGACAGGGGGCTGGAGAGATGGCTCAGCGGTTAAGAGCACCGTCTGCTCTTCCAGAGGACCCGGGTTCGATTCCCAGCACCCACATGGCAGCTAACAACTGTCTGTAGTTC
Source organism: Sigmodon hispidus (assembly GCA_004025045.1). Taxonomy (NCBI): domain Eukaryota; kingdom Metazoa; phylum Chordata; class Mammalia; order Rodentia; family Cricetidae; genus Sigmodon; species Sigmodon hispidus. The sequence continues at coordinate 130,683 of PVIH01004113.1, forward strand.
CAGGCAAACACCAAGGCAAATAAATAAATAAATAAAGTTTAAAAAAAAAAAAAAAAAGAAAGCTGGGACAGAAGACCGACAACCATCAGCAAAACAAAGGAAATATTTCTCACATTTATAGACTTTCAAGGGGACAGGATCCCAAGTCCAGGTGAGGGAGGGGTCTCTGAGCTCAGCAGAGCAGTGAAGGCACCATGCCTGATGCTCTTACAGAAGCAGTTTCTATGATATAACAGTAGCATCCTTGATTTTGTTGATAAGGTTGGGTTTTTGTTTCTCTGCTTTAGGTTCTTTTGTTTGTGTCTCACTACATAGACCAGTCTGCCTGGATTCACAGATCTTCTCTGCCTCCTCAATGCTGAGGTTAGAGGCCTGAGCCACAGTACCTGGGCTTCAAAGTGACTTTACAGAACTGAACAGGTGGCTCGCCGGCAACTCGAGAACTACAAGTTCAGGGCACAGTGAGTTCTCAACAGCCCCGGTCAACTCAATGAAACCTGTCCTGAAACAAATCATAAGCAGGCTCAGTGGTAGAGAGCTTGCATAGCACATCAAAGGCCCTCTGTTCAACCCCCAGTACCATTAAATAAGAAACTGACTGACTGATTAAATCAGTGTTCCTCCCCCGTAGCCCTCCACACTCTCCTTAGTTCCTTTTCAACTTTCCTTAACAGATCTACATTTGTGATAGGCAGTGCTGCACACGCCTTTAATCCCAGCACTCAGAAGCCACGGCACGTGAATCTCTGTGAATTCAAGGCCAGCCTGGTCTCATAGCTTCAGGACACCCAGGGCTATACAAAGAAATCCTGTGCTGTGGGATTATGCTCTTGTACACTGTATCATTTCTCACCGTAAATATTGCTTTAATAAAACACTAATGGACCAGAAGCTAGGCAGACAGGGAAGAGAAAGAGCAAAGGAAACTCAGCCAGATGCAAAGGAATCAAGAATGCTGCAATGAAAAAAGGTACCAAGCCACATAGTTAAGCACATATAGGACATATAAGAATAATGGGCTAATTTAAGAATAAGAGTTAAGGGGCTGGAGAGATGGCTCAGTGGTTAAGAGTACTGACTGTTCTTCTGGAGGACCTGAGTTCCATTCCCAGCATCCACATGGCAGCTAACAACTGTCTGTAATTCCAAGATCTGACACCCTTACACAGTTATACATGCAGGCAAAACACCAATTCACATAAAGTAAAAATAAATATTAAAAAAGAAGAGTTAAGCAGGTAATAAGCCTGAGCCATAGGCCAAACAGGCTATAATTAATATAAACCTTTGTGTGATTATTTGGGACTAAATGGCTGCAGGACTGGCCAGGCAGGACAGAGAGGCTTCTGACTACAATCCAGTCTTGAGGGGAGGGAAGAGAACTCATAACTCTTTGATTACATCAAGATGATTAACTCTTGGCTGATAAACAAGGCTGGATGAACACAGTTGTACAAGGTTTAATCCCAGCACCCTGGAGGCAGAGGCAGGTAGATCTCTTTGACCTTGAAACCACCCTAGGCTGGCTATACAGTGAGTTCAAACTAGCCAGGGTTACATAATGAAATCCTGTCTCAAAACAAAGACTAGATAAGATAGAATCTGCTTTCACGGATATGTAATCAAACATTTCTACATCCTATAACATGCTGGGGGCATGGTAACAATTCAAAAAAAAGTGTAAGACCTTCTGCATTCTGCAAAACCCATTAAGATCAAAAAATTCAAATGCCTTGAGAGAGAAGAATGAGAAGAAGCTGTTTACATCAAAGAGTTGAAGGGCCAAGAACACTGAGAACAGCTCAGACCCCAATACTAAGATATTTGTGAACACATGTTGGAACAAGGATGGTAGACCAGCTTATAAGACACATGGCTAACCTGTGCTCACAGTTATAAGCATCTATTTAAAGTTTACAATACTTAAGCACAAAAGCCCAGCAAACATAACAACATGGTAACCACCGTCTGAACTTCAATGTGCTGGACGGGGTATCCTAATTTGTTCTGCTTTATTTTGAGAAAATTCAAAATGAAAGTATTATTTTAAGGAGTTAAGAGAATGATAGATCATCACTATGGAGCCCAAGCCGACTTCCGCTTGCTTCAGTCTCAGGATCGTGCCACCATGCCTTGGCAACAACAAAAGTGTTGTTTTTGTTCATTTTTCTTTTTGATTTTGCAGCAGAATCTCACTCTGCAGCCTCCAACTCAGAGGTCCACTTGTTTCTGTTCCCAAATGCTGATGTTACAGGTATTTGCCACCATGCTGGATAGAGTCTTTATGCAAAAGTGGATTTGAACCCACTGTTGGTGGTGCATGCCTTTAATCCCAGTACTCGGGATGCAGGCCAGCCTGGTCTACAGAGAGAGTTCCAGTACAGGCTCCAAAGCTACAGAGAAATCCTGTCTTTAAAAAAATGAGCTTGGGGGCTGGAGAGATGGCTGAGGGTTAAGAGCACTGACTGCTCTTCCGAAGGACCTGAGTTTGATTCCCAGCATCCACATGGCAGCTAACAACTGTCTGTAATTCCAAGATCTGACACCATCACACAGTTATACATGCAGGCAGAACACCAATTCACATAAAATAAAAATAAATATTTTTTTTAAAAAATGGGCTTGAAGTATGGTACTATTCTGCTTATTTTCTGTCAACTTTCCTTCAGGAAATAGAAACTAAACTCCAGTTTTGTTTTTGTTTTTCTTAGTTTTCTGAGACAGGGCTTCGCTGTGTAGCCCTGGCTGTCCTGGAACTTGAACTGTAGACCAGGCTAAACTTGATCTCAGAGATCGTTCTGCCTCTGCCTCCCTATTGCTGGGAATCCCAGGGTTTGTAAGACTGGTGGAGCAGATCAAAGTTCTGAGAGCACTGAAGGAGACTTACAGTCTGGACAGCAGCCATTAAACGCCATCCTGCAGATGCCACAGTTCTCATCATTGGCTACCCAGAGCCAAGTGGCTACACCATTCCAGCATTTAATTTTCACTTTCATGGCAGCGGAGATGGTGACCTGAGGGAAGAAGAAAACCTGGATAAAGTTAGTCTGTAGTACAGTTGAGCTGAAGTCGGGAGCCTCGACAAGTGCTAGGTGCTTCCATGGGATCCACGCTTCCAAGTTTGTTCTGCCTTAAGTATGTCTTCAGAGATCAGCACACGTAGTGGGACAGCACTCGACAGAAGCAGAGGGAACTGAGTTCAAGATCAGCCCCATCCCCCCGCATCTATGAGAAACGTCTTGGTTTCCATTAACAATCAGTGCTTTGCTTGTATAAGAGAAGGCAGCAGTGGCAGTCACTAACTTGCTACATTACAGCTGCAGCGCTGACTCCATCCAGCTCGTTAAGAAACTACGTCTTCGAGTAAACAAAACAAAAAAACAAACAAAATCAGACGCACAGACCAGCCCGCTCCGCCAGGGTCCAACCTAAAGGGCTCTGTCCGCCGAGGGAACACCCAGTTCTCCGCGGGAGGGGGCCCAAGCCCCGCCCACTCCTCGCCCTCGCACCTTCTCCACCTAATCACGAGGCGCCCCGCCCTTTCCGTTGCCTCCGCGCGGGAAGGTATAAAAACGACCGTGCCGCGTCTGGCTCCTCACAAAACAGCGCTCGCTGTAGCCGGGAGCAGTGCGCACGCGCCCGCCAGCGTCCCGCGCGCGCCGAGGCCAATCAGTAGCCGCTTCAGGGCAGCGACGCCGGAAGCCCAGGGAGGCACGCCGGAAGTGACGCCACAGCGTGCTGACGCGCGGGCTCGATCCGAGGCCCGATTCCGCGCCCGCCATGGCCGACAAAATGGATATGTCTTTGGACGACATCATTAAGCTGAACCGGAGCCAACGAGGCGGTCGCGGAGGAGGCCGGGGTCGCGGCAGAGCAGGTTCCCAGGGCGGCCGTGGCGGTGCAGTGCAAGCCGCCGCCAGGGTGAATCGAGGCGGCGGGCCTATGAGGAACCGGCCCGCCATCTCCCGCGGCGCGGCAGGCGGCGGCGGCAGGAACCGGCCGGCACCGTACAGCAGGGTGAGTACAGGGGGCACGTGCGACGCTGCCAGGGCCGGGCTCCCGGCAGTATGGAGTCGGGGGAGCGTCCTGCACGGCTCACGGGAACCCAGGCTGAGGGGTGGGCGGGGGCGAGGCCGCGCGGTGAGGCCGGAGCAGAAGCCGGGATCTTCCGGGACGCTTTGTCCGGTTGTGGTCCGGCCTCGTGGCGGCGAGCTCGGGGTAGTCTCCGGCTTGCGGGCCGGCTCAGTAAGGCTCACCAGTCTCTCCTGTGTTTCCTTCAGCCCAAACAACTTCCAGACAAGTGGCAGCACGACCTATTCGACAGCGGCTTCGGGGGTGGAGCCGGCGTGGAGACGGGAGGGAAATTGTTGGTGTCAAACCTTGACTTCGGAGTGTCAGATGCTGATATCCAGGTAGGAGCCTAGAGCTGTCCACAGTACTCATCCCACACAGCTTGTGTGATCCAGAATCTCTGATTGGATCATGCCTTCCCCCAGGCTGTCCAAGGGACAGCTCCTGTCACCGAGTGACAGTCAGGCTGCTGGAAAGTAGCCTAGAGTGCCCCCCCAGAGGTGACTCTTGTCCGCTGACCATGAGCACCTGCCCTCTGCCGGTTTCTGATGGGCACAGACTGGCCACAAGTATGGTCCCTTTATGGCCGAGGGTGCTTGCTTCTCAGGTCTTGTGTCTGTTGTAGTGAACTGATTGGAGAAGGAAAGCCTCCCCCAGATCCCCAGATGTCTGACTGCACAGGGGTAAATGGTGGCTGTGTGTTTTACAACCTGAAGGCCTCCCTGTATCTTAACTAGTGATCTTTCCTGGATCTTGTCAGGGTCATAGTCCTCATTCCTTTGATTGAAGTCTTTTTCTCATTTTCTTCTTTTTTTTAATCATTATTTTTTTATTGGCTGAATCACAAAGGCATTTAGAGTCACTAAGCAACTTTTTTGGGAATTTGTCATGGAGATGGCTGGGTCGGGAGTGCTGGGCCTTTCTGGGTTCCATTTCTCAGAGCCCAGGCATTTGGTCTTGCCATGGGAGGATAGAACAAGGCCAGTGAGACTCACAGTGTCTCAACACTTTTTTTAAGGTGGTTTCTGGCATCCACTGGAAACCGCTTTTGGTGAACTCCACTTCCCGCTGTGTGCCTGCAGCCGAAGTAGCCCCACACTCTGGGTTCCCTCTCCAACTCCCAGCCTGCCTGAGGTCAGGGCAGTTTCCATGGCGTGTTTGACTTCAGACTTTGCAGCAGGCTTGAGTAGGAGGAGAGGGAAAGGTGAGCCAGAATCTACCTTTGGGGGAGGGCTGGGGTCTCAGTTCCCCAAATCATGGGCCCTTTGAGCTGTCTGCTCTATGGACAACTTCCTTCCTTTTACTCTTGGCCTTTGCTGTTTGGAGCAGTTGCTAGTCAAATTGTGAATGCCCCTGCTGAGAGAGACAGTTTCTTAATCTTTGCTATGTGCCAGAGCTTTGTGCTTCTTCGGCATCATGGTACAGTTACACGGTCCCAAAGTGGACAGGAACCCATGTGCGCATGAAAGTTGCCATCCCTCCCTCCCTCTCTCTCTCCAGCATCCCTTCCCTCACTTCTTAATTGCCACTGCCCTGCCCCCTTCCTGGGTGGCTGTCAGTAAATTACCTCCAAAGCAGGCATACTCACAGCAGCTTGCTGAGCCACTAGAAGGAAAGCAAATAGTTCAATTGCTTTGCTAATTGTTGCCCTTTCCTCTTCCCAGGAACTCTTTGCTGAATTTGGAACATTGAAAAAAGCAGCTGTGCACTACGATCGCTCTGGACGAAGTTTAGGGACAGCAGATGTGCACTTTGAACGAAAAGCTGATGCCCTGAAAGCTATGAAACAATATAATGGTGTCCCTTTGGATGGTGAGTATGGGGCTGGGCTCAGGATGCCTGTGGGGCTTATGGAGTTTGGGGCTGGCACCTCTCCCTGTAGGATTATGGGCTGCCCCTGTGGCTGAGGACACTTTGCATTTGCCCCTTTGTCTCTCTCTTCCATTCTGCCACCTCTCATGCTGCCCCACACATCTGGACCAACCTCTTGTGAACCCCCATCCAGCAAGCTACATCCCTCCCCTCCTTCAGCCTCCTTCCGGAAGATTCACTTCTGTGAAGCCTTCTCAGAACCGCCATAGTACAACCTGAGTGCGGGGCTGTAGTCGTAAAGACAAAGGTACCTGTTCTTCTTCCGTCAGGTCACCCACACCTGTCCACCCATGAGCACCCTGGACACCTGACCAACCAGCCCTCTTATCCTGAACTGAGAAGGAGTGAGATGTTGGTGGGGTTATTATTGCCATTTTGTTTTCCCACCAGGCTCTCCAGGCCATATAACTTGTTGGGGGCATTGGAGACACACGGAGGCCCTTTCCAGAGCTTGCATGGAGACAAGGGTGTGGTGCCCTCTAGGTCAACTGCAGAGCCTCTGGAATAAGACTTCTTATATTCTTTACCATAGGCCGCCCTATGAACATCCAGCTCGTCACATCACAGATTGATACACAAAGAAGACCTATACAAAGGTAAGTTCTGGGGCCCTTGGGGATGAGGAAAAGTCTGTGGTTTGTGATAATGCCACCCACAAAGCCTTCCAAATACATCACAGAGTTCTGTTTTTCTTTGTTAGCATCAACAGAGGTGGCATGACAAGAAACCGTGGTTCTGGGAGTTTTGGTGGTGGTGGTACCCGGAGAGGGACCCGTGGAGGCAGCAGGGGAAGAGGTAGAGGTACCGGCAGGAACTCAAAGCAGCAACTTTCTGCGGAGGAGCTGGATGCACAGCTGGATGCTTATAATGCAAGGGTGAGTCCTGGAGGCTGCTGAGTGACATCCTGTGGTAACCTATTGAAGCCAGTAAGAACTAGGGCGTCCTTAATGTACCTTCTCCCTCTCTTTCAGATGGACACCAGTTAAACAGCCGAGCAAATCCACAGAAGTAACAGGACCCAGAAGCCTCGTCCGTGATCCCTAGAGGGAGGGTTGGCAACTGGACTGTGCAGATAATGGTGGATTTGTTTTTTGTTTCTCCTTTTTTCCTGTTTTAAAATAGGATCTAAAAAGTCGTGTAAAGGCTTTTTTTCTTTTTCTTTTTTTTTTTAATTCTGAAACAGACCTGTTTTGTACTGAGTTATTTTTGGGATAAATTTTACTGGTTGCTGTTGTGGAGAAGGTGGCATTTTCACCTTTGCCATAATAAAATAGAATTGTGTGTAGAACTGGAACTGTCTGGTCCATCCTGCTGTTAGTTTCTATGTCACAGCTAGATGTCTGTGGCTGTAGCTAGTACCTGATGTGAAATTAGAATTAGTGTCTGGGAGTTGTGGCTGAGGCCTCTGTCTCCTTCACTGTTATTCTAGTGCCTCATTCTAGCTTGACATGTAGGAAGATTGCAGAGCAGCAGTGGCCTGCCTAGAGCTGCTGCTTGTCCATTTGCCTGCACCATGAGGTGATAAGAGGGTATGGGGCAGTCTGCTCTATGGTCTGTGTCAGAGAAGTGACTGACCTGTAAATTCTTGAGCTGCTCCTTTGCCTTATGGTGTGTTGGAGAAATCGATTTCAGCTTTGAACCTCTGTGTGTTCCTTGTTTTTCTGTCTTGTTATATTGACAGAACAACTACTAGATAGGGTGCTTCCTTATTTGCTAGCAATCAGTCCTTGGTATCCTTGGGTGATGCTAGTTGTAGGATCAGGTCTCATGTAAAGTTGCCACAGTGTTTGCTTAGAATCTGCTTTCCCAAGGTGTGTTGTATCATCTGGGGAGGGCCGACAGGGTTCAAGTGTTTTAGCATACGTGCAATCTTCAATTGGGATATTTTTGTCTTTGGTTGGTGCCGGAGACAGCTATAAAATCAGTGGAAGTTGACAGAAACCAGATTTCAAGACGGTTGGCGTTAAAGACAAAGGACCTTGGGCTGCTTAGCAGGGTTGGAAGCAGGATTTTGAGGAATAGAGCTAATGAATGGAAGCTCATAACTTGTTGTCTTTCTGCTGGGGATAACTGGAGGACAAGGGAGGGTAAATATAGTTGGGTGACACAAGCCTCAGGAGCTTTTGAGGGGGGTGGGTTCTGTGTAGTCCTGCATATCCTGGAACTTGCTCTGTAGACCAGTCTGGCCTCAACTCATAGACATTTTCTTGCCTCTGCCTCCCAAATACTGGGATCAAAAGCTAAAGCAATACTCTTAAGGGTTGCTGAAGTCTTTGCTTCAATGTTCAGAGTCATATAAGATAGATTATACATCATGACTCTTAATGTATGCAGTTTTATTAACTGCATATGCACACTTGTGTGAACAGAGGAGAACCTTAGGTTGTCCTTAGGAATTATCCACTCATTTCTTTGTGACAGAGCCTCACTGGGATGGCAAATGCATGCCACCACACCTTGCTTTTTATGTAGTTTCTGAGGATTTTCGGATCTGAATTCATCCTGTATTCCTCACTTCTCTGCTTTCAACTTGAGATGATTGGAGGTGGGTCTCAGGTGTGACATCCGGGGTAGTTTTCAGTTTGGTCTGTGTGAGCAAAGGTCTTACAAACCACCTGGGCTAAGGAGTAACCTTCCCTTTAGGCATCAAGTATTAAATCTTACATAGTTAACTTCTGTGGTTAAATTCAGTATTAAATTCAGTGCTTCCATGGTATGTTATAACCTCTAATCATGTTACATTACTTCAGTATGTATCTTGCTGCAAGACCCTCAGATAAATACTGTGGAATCTTCCTTTCAGGAAACTGATAGTTTAATAGACAACAAAGATGAGAAATTGGGATATAGTGTAACAAAGAAGAAGGAGAGATAGTGTAAAGGTTTGGGACATTTCTATTACCTGCTCTGTGCTTACAGTCTTTACCAGGACCTGGCCCACTGGATAGTCTACGTGAATCAGTTATAGAATCTTTTTTTTTGTTTTGTTTTAACTTTATTTATTTGCCTGGAACTGGAACTACAGACAGTTGTGAGCTGCCATGTGGGTGCTGGGAATTGAACCCAGGTCTTCTAGAAGAACAATCAGTGCGCTTAACCGCTCAGCCATCTCTCCAGCCCCCTAGAATCTTTTAAAATTATTTTTTAAAGGCCAGTGGTACGTTCCTATAATTCCAGTACACACTTGGGAGCCAGAGGCAGAGGGATCCCTGTGAATTTAAGGTCAGCCTGATCTACAGAGTAAGTTTCAGGACAGCCAGGGCTGCACAAGCAACCTTGTCTCAAAAAAAAAAAAAAACAATGTTTATGTCCTCCTCACCAGACACATAAATGTTCCTCACCAGACACATAAATGTTTTAATGTTGTGCTATTCTTTTTGCCATGTAGCTAGGGTTTTTCCTTTGGTTAAGACAAGATTCCACATTTTCATTAGGCTGCTCTAGGAGTTGGCGATCCTCTTGCCCCACCCTCCCAAATGCTGGAATCCTGGCATGTATCACCATAATCAACTTTTGAGAAACTAAACTCTTCCAAAGGTTGTAACATCTTAGTTTTTGGTTTCTTGAGACCAAGGCTTGCTTTGTATCACTGGCCTACTGCTGTGTGGAGTCCAGATTGGCCTCATCCTCAGTGACTTATAATTCTTTACTTGGAAGTACTGAATTGGATATCCAGTGGAGTTAGGAGTTGATTTGGTTGCTGGACTTGATGGTGCATACTAACTGGGATCCTAGCATGGTATCTGAGGATCACTAGGAGTTCAAAACTAGTCTGGGCAATATAGCAAGATCTTGTTCGTTTGTTTTAAGTTGGATATCATGAACATTGGTATTCAAGTTGTTCAAAAATCACAGTTAATCACGCATCATCTCTTTTTATATTGCTTAATGTCATTGCTATAGTTTAGATCTGGAGTGTCTGCCTAAGGCCTGTATTTTGAAACCTTGGCCCACAGTGGTATTAAAAGTGGGTAGAACTTTTAGGAGGTTTGACTTTATGGAGAATGTTTAGGATATTGGAATCATGCCCCTGAAGGAGAACTAGCACCTAGCCTTACCTCTTTCTATTAATATTCTTTTACATTTATTTATTGGTTGTGTTTACATATAGTTATACATGTTCTATAATGTGTGTGTGGTCTGAGATCTTCTATCCTGTGGGTTTTAGCAATCAAAACTTCAGGCTTGTGACAAGTGTCTAACCATTGAGCCATTTTGCTGATTCTTCTTTTGCTTCCTGGCAACTGTGAACAATTTTTCTGCTGTGAGCTTCCACTGTGCTGTTGACAGGACCAAAGAAACCTCCAGAACAACCAGAAACAGTCTGTTCTTTTTGTGAGATAGTAACCCATGCTATACATCAGGCTGGCTTTGAACTTGACAACAATCCCTCTGCCTCAGCCTTCTGAGTGCGGGAACTTTAGGCATGAGCTATCTTGTCATGCTTGTCCTGAAAAGCTGATAATCTCAGATATGTTTGTAATAGTAATGAAAAGTTGATTAGAACAGTTATAACAATGTGTGTGTGTGGTTGTATGTATGTGTTAATTCAAGACTGTACGTGTGTCAATACCCATGCACTTGTGTACATGCATGAAGGAGCCAAGGGGTGACATCAGGTATTTCAGTCACTCCCCACCTTTTTTATGTGTGTGTGTCTGAGACCCAGTGAGTTTATGTATACCACATATGTACTGGAGTTCTTGGATGCCAGAAGAGGGTGTCAGGTTTCTTGGAATTGAGTTTTAGGTGTTTTTGAGCAGCTGTGAGTGCTGAGAGCCAAATCTAGCACTCAAAAGGCAAAGGGAGGTGGAATTCTATGATAAGTCTACATAGAGAATTCCTAATCATCCAAGCTGCATAGACCCATGACCATGTCCACCTTTTTCTTTTTTAATTTTAATTACATGTAGATGAGGGTGGCATATGCACATGCATGCAGGTGCCTGTGGAGGAAAAGGAACCCCTGGAACTGAAATTACAAATGGTTGCAGCTGCCATGTGGACGCTAGGAATGAACTTAGATCTTTCGAGCAACAGGTGATGTTAACCACTGAGCCATTTCTATAGCCCCTATCTTTTATTTTGAAACAGAATCTCACTATGTAGCCCTGGTTACCTAGAACTCAACAGATTCTATCTCCTGAATGCTAGAATTAAAAGGTATATATCACCATGCCTGGCTTTTAATTTAAAATTACACTTATTTGGAAGGGGACTGCACTTGTGCCACAGTATATATGTGGACCCCAGAGAAAACTTGGAGTTGCTGCTTCTCTCTTTTCCACCGTGTGGGTCCCAGGTCTGGACTCAGTACTCTAGGTTAGATGGCAAGTACAGCAGCCCACTAACCCATCTGTATGCCTGTCTCTTGCATGGGTGCGAAGGATCCTTGGTTCTGGTCCTTATACTTGCATGTCAGGCACTTCACTGGCTTAGCTATCTCCCCAGCCCTTTTCTCTCCACAGGAGAGAATTTCATGTATCCCAGGCTGAACTCTATTTATAGCTGTGTGTGTATGTTATATCCCCAGCCCTAACTTTGAATCAGATCCTCCTGCCTCTACCTCTTGAATGGGGAAATTGTAGGTGTTATGTCCATAATAAATTATATAGTGCTAGGGCTTTGTGCCTACAGATAAAACTACCACTAAGCTCCATCCATAGCCCCTGTTTTTCTGTTTAATATTTAAAACTGATTATGTTGTGTGGGTGAGTAAATGATGATTTATTCAAGTGTGAGCATGCACATGCTACTGTATGTATGCGGAGGTTAGAGGACTTTGTGGACTTACTTCTCTCCTACATGTGGGTCCCACAAATCAATCTCAGGTCATCAGGCTTATGTGACAGGTGCTGTGTTTGTTTAATTGTGAATATTCTAAAGTTACTGTGTAATCTGATGTTCAGACTTTTAGAAAAGTTAGTGTAATGAGTTCTTGTGTAAGTCCACATAGACTCTATTGTAGACTGTTTGCCATGTGCTTTTTCTGTGTGTGTGTGTGTGTGTGTGTGTGTGTGTGTGTTCATTCCAGACAAGATCACATGTAGATTATTCTGGCCTTGAACTCCAGATCTTCCTCCCATTTTAATGTATTATTAAGTTTTACAGGAATGTGCACACAGTTATCATGTACTTATTTCTAGCCTGAATGAGTAGGTTAAGTATATAACTTTACTCCTGAAGATTTTGGAGATGGAGTCTTATAGCCCTGACTATCTTTGAATTCATAAACCTCCTGCATCAGCTTCTATGCCACTATACCTGGGACTACCTTTTTCTGTTTTCTCGCTTGAAACAAGGTCTTAGAAACTATAGCTCAGGCTGAACTTGAATAATCTTCCTTCTTGGCCTTCTGATATTACAGGTATAAACAGTCACACACAGCTTCCATCATTTATTCACTGGGCCACTTGTGTCAAAGTGGATTTTATTGTTCATATAGCTTTATCTCTGGTCTCTGGGTCTCTCTGAGATGGCCATCTATGCCATTGCACTTCAAAAACATCTTTAATAATTTCCTTTTTGACACTGTTAGGATGCTGCAGACCCACCTTCTATCTCCCTGCCCAAACCTGGAACCATCATTTCTCCAAGGAACCCTGGTTCCTTTAATGGAGACTAGCATCTTGCACCAGTATATCTGAACATTTAGTGAGCTTGTCATTTGTTGCCCTCTTCAGCCAGAACTCAAAAAAACCTGGGCACTAACACATATATACTCTACTTGTGTTTATTTCTGTAGTGTCTAGTCATGTATATATTTGAACAATCATGAGTTCCTGCTAAAATATCTCTGACTGCCAACACCACATGCTTCCTCTTGAGATTTCTTGGTGTAACAGGGAAAAGTCTGTCTCAGACTCATGTTATTATTCACTTATCTAATTCAGTGTTTTATGATTCCAGGCTTTCAGAACTGCTTTCCAGTCCTTGTGAGCGAGCAACATCTGCTAACAAGACTACAGTGTGTTCTGAAGTTTTTTGATTTTTAGCTTTATTAGAATATAGTAAAAGTATTGATTTCAATGGAATATACTTTAATCCCGTTAATCCTGTTACTCAGGAAGCAGAGGCACAAGGATCTCTCTGAGTTTGAGGCCAGCTTGGTAACCATACCAAGTACCAGACAGAGAAGCCCTATCAAACAAAAAGCCAAGAAGTTGTCAAGGAATAAAAAGCTGGAGTTAGATAGTCAATTGGTAGAGCTAGCATGCACCAAAGTCCTGGGCTTGATCTCCAGCACTGAATAAACTAGGTTTGTGGTGATATATGTGTGTAATTCCAGCACCAACAAGGTACAAGCAGGAAAATCAGAAGTACAAAGTCATCTTTGGCTACCTAGAGAATTTGGAATTTGTGGTGAGCCTGATGTACATGAGACTTGTATCAAAGTCACTCAAACTGAGCTTGACAGCAAAGGGTTATAATCTCAGCAGTCAGGTCACTAAAGAAAAACAGTCTCTGGTTCAAGGTTAGCCTGGTCTATGTGGCAAGACTCAAAATACCATCCCCCAAATATAAAAACAAAAAGTCTGTCTGTCTGCCTTTGTGCTCTTTGTACACAAGTTAATTTATCACAGTAGTTGGTATTCTGTTTTAGCTCTCTCCTCATAATGACTAATTTTAACATTACATACAGCAGCAAAGCACACAGTTAACTAAAACAACTGAACAGGTCTGAAGAATCCTGAGCAATTGAACTCAGGCCTCATAAATGAACAAAGACCTCTGCTTAAACTGTGCTTTTTGTTGGGGCTGGAGAGATGGCTCAGCGGTTAAGAGCACCGTCTGCTCTTCCAGAGGACCCAGGTTCGATTCCCAGCACCCACATGGCAGCTAACAACTGTCTGTAGTTCCAGTTCCAGGCAAAACACCAAGGCAAATAAATAATAAAGTTTTTAAAAAACAAAAAAAAACTGTGCTTTTTGCAGTTGTCCGTATCAAATACCACTCGATTCAATTGGAAATGGTAAATAAAACTGGCATAGTGGCCCAAGCCCTTAATCCTAGGACTGGGAGGAAGAGGCAGTCGGATCTCTGAGTTCAAGGTCAGCAAGGGCTACATAGTAAAATCCTGTCTCCAAAAGAGAAAAATGAAATAGCAGACAGATTTGTAATTATAGCTAGGGATGGTCACACAGGATAAGCAGCTGTGGTTGGCCAGCCACATGCTTGCTTTGCTTCCCACTCTAACCTGAAATGGGCTGCCCTGGTGCTCCCTTGCAAGAGCTGCTCCTTGTCTGCTTTGGAAGTGCCCAATTCATAATTCATCGCCATCTCTGTGCGTGCGTGCGTGCGTGCGTGCGTGCGAGCGTGCGTGCGTGCGTGCGTGTGTGCGTGTGTGTGTGTGTGCGCGCGCGCGCGCGCGCGCCATAGTTTAACAATGTTAGCTTTTCAGGAAGTATGTAAGGTTATGTCACTTTTATAAATTTGTAATTTATATGATTTACATTTACTAACTGTTATTGAATCTCTGGTGCCAACTGGCTAGCCATTTGTTGGAAAATAGCAAATATGTCATTAAAGATTTTTAAAAATTTCTTTTGTGTGTGTGTATGCGCCCATGTGCATGCATGCAGAAGCCAGAGAAGGATGTCAAGTATCTGGGTGTCTTACTCTGCATTATAGCTTTCAGACAGGGTCTCCCACCTAACCTAGAGCTGCCAGCCAGCAAGCCCCAGTGATCCCATTTCAGTCTCCACCCTGCACCCAAATCTCCTTCCCCATGGCAAGCAATAAAGCTACATGTACAATGTTCTGCCCCTATGTCTGTCTTCAGACCAGAAGAGGGCGCCAGATCTCATCACAGATGGTTGTGAGCCACCATGTGGTTGCTGGGAATTGAACTCAATGACCTCTGGAAGAGCAGCCAGTGCTCTTAACCTCTGAGCCCTTTCTCCAGCCCCTGCTTGGCTTTTTATATGAGTGCTAGGAGTTTCAACTAAAGATTTGCTTTTACTTCATTTGTGGATTTTGCCTGCATATATTAATGCCCATGCAGTGCACATGGAGGTCAGGAAAAAATGAGGATCCCTTGCAACAGGATTTACAGGTGACTGTAAGCTGCCATATGGGTGCTGAGAACTGAACTTGGGTCCTCTGGAAGAGCAGCCAGTGCTCTTCCCTGCTGAGCCAGTTCTCCAACTCTGTCATTAAAGACTTTAATGTAAAAAATATATAGCTATTAACAATACTAGGAGATAAATCTTACTTTAATGAGATTCAAGACAGGATTTCTCTGTAGCTTCAGCTATTTTGGAAGTAGCTTTGTCAAACAGGCTGGCCTCAAACTCAAAAGATCCACCTTCCTTTGCCTCCAAGGCAAGCATCACCACCAGCACATTTTGTTTTGTTTTGTTTTATGTCCTCTCTCTCTCTCTTTCAGAGATCCACCTGCCTCTGCCTCACCAGTGCATCCACCACCCAGTATATTACTTATTTTTTATTCTTTTTCTTGGCAGTTTTATAACTTTGACATTTGGCAGTTAGTTTCTTCCCATCAACATTGACTAGGTTCTTTAAACTCAATAATAGGGACATTGGTTACCAAAGTATAGCCCTTGTTTACAGACTCCTTTCTGGATAAGTGTGCCCTAATATCATGAAACATTTTTTTCTGGCCTAGATGTGTTTGTTGATCCTGGACCAAAATGCACATCTGAATTTTCATCTCCTTCATTCAAATTTCCAGATTTCTTTGTATACTGAGGGATGTGTTTCTTAAAGCCCAATTCATGGATGCACTTGTGAAATGCTGATGATATATTGTCAGGTTACCACTGTATTGACAACAGAAAAACTCATCGCCTAGCCTGTCTCTGAGGGGCACATTCAGCCAGGCCCAAGTAGGAAGTAGGAAACATTTAAAGTCTGATATAGTAGATGTGGTGTGAATAAGAATGTACTCTTTTT